>JAJOOG010000365.1:0-74847 GCA_029582565.1 Solanum infundibuliforme | reverse complement strand
CAAACCTCCTATAATAACCAGCCAATCCCAAGAAGCTCCTAATATCTGTTGGAGATATGGGTCTAGGCCAGTCCTGCACTGCCTTCTGAGTATCAATTTGAATCCCATCACTAGAAATAATATGGCCTATGAATGCCACAAACTTAAGCCAAAATTCACACTTAGAGAATTTAGCGTACAACTCTCTATCCTTGAGATTTTGGAGAACTACTCTGACATGACTAGCATGATCTTCCTCATTCCTCGAATAGATTAGAATGTCATCAATGAATACAATAACAAACATATCTAGATAAGGCTTAACACTCTATTCATAAAATCCATGAATGCTGCAGGAGCATTAGTCAATCCAAATGACATGACTAGAAACTCATAATGACCATAACGGGTCCTGAATGTTGTCTTAGGAATATCACTCTCCCTTACTCTTAACTGATAATAGCCAGATCTGAGGTTTATCTTAGAAAAACCCAAGGCACCCTGAAGTTGATCGAAAAGATCATCAATTCTCGGAAGAGGATACTTATTCTTGATAGTAACCTTGTTCAACTGATGGTAATCTATACACATTCTAAGTGAACCATCTTTCTTCCTCACAAATAAAAACGGAGTGTGATGAGTCCGAGATTTGGACTCATTTAGGGCTTTGTTTATATAGATTTAGTGTCCTCAAATGCTTAATTTGTGCCAATAATTGATGTTAAATCCTTGATTTTCAGGAATATGGATTGAGGAACAAAGCAAGGACACTAACAGGCAAAAAGGAACAAAACAGGCTGAAGAAATGAAGATGGGCGAGCTTGAGGATCTCCAAGAGCACTCGGCGTGTCGCCGAGTGGCTCATTAGCCTGCCTAAAGTTCCAGTGTTCCAAGCTCTGAAGGAAGGAACCAAGTTGGCGATGAAAAAGAGCAGTCGGCTTATCTCCGAGTGATTCCGCGATGCCAAGATAGATTGCCCAAAGTTACAGTCCTTAAGGATGCTGAATGCCAAGGCAAAAGTGCGATGGAAGAGACCAAAGGGCAGCTTGTCGAGTGGTTCGGCGAGCCGGACTTACTTCACCGATTGACTCTTCGCAGCACATTTTTGGTGACTATAAATACATTTTTGAACATTTCGTTTGATAACTTTTTTTTTTCATCTAAGACATTATTATTAAGTTTTGAGCATCATGAGAGAGTTTCTCTAGTTTTTTCCTTAGCTTTGAGGGATTGAAGAAATTCACTTTTGAGAAATTTGAAGTGGATATTTGAGATTCATCAAATTGGAACATTGTAAAGATGAAATCACTCTTACCCAGTTGATGGATAATCAATTCGGTAACTGTTTTTACCTTTTTATAATGTCTAGCTAAAACCCCAATTCTCAGAGTGAGATTATGTGATTATGGGCTGATTTAGCTTATGGGTATTGCTAATTGTTAGTTTAAATGCTATTTAAAAGTGAGTGCAATCATTAATTATGGTTTAACTTAAGAATTGTAGTTGCAAATGCAGTTCTATGTTTGTGTTCTTGGCTTGCTCGAGAGAGTGGTTTTAGAACTAAGGTTTTTGATTGATGGTTTCTGGGTATTGGGTTGATCTGGGTTTAGCTCAAGAGAGTAAATCCTAAACCCAGTCCCACACATTTAGCTCGAAAGAGTGAATTGATTAAGTAGTGGGCTGCTCTTAATTTGCATATTTGTTGATGATTGAGAGAAATCGCTTGATTTAGGGTAATTGTTCAAAAGAAAATTACCTCCATTATAGTCCAGCGTACTCACTAATATCGAGCTATTTACTAATAGTTGCAATTACCCATATGTCTATATTGGCCTATAATCGATCACATCCCAAGAATCCGTCTCTATATTGTTAATTCATATTGTTTGTGACTGTTTGCAGTTGTTAATCAAAACCAAAACCCCCCATTTGACATTCGTGTTACCCCTTGATTTGAATGATGTCTTTATTCGATAATTGTTATTCCTATGACTGATTTGACCATATTTTTACTTCCCAATTGAATATGAAACACGTACCGCTCCCTGTGGGATTCGATCCCAACTCATTTAGTTGGGTTTTATATTGATTTACGATCGTTGATTGAGGTGTGCTTGAAATGTTAAATCAAAATGGCGCCGCTGTCGGGGATTGGTGTTGTTTGAAATTCTTTTGGTGAAGTTAAATTATTTTCATGTTAGTCATAGTTGAATCTGCTTACTTTTAGTTTTGGTTTTTGTGTTGCTTGTTAAAATAGTGAAAATAAGCATATATGGTAACAATGATAATCAAGTGGGTCACCCTCCTTTAAAGATGATGATTCTTAGGGATACCATCCTAGATTTCAAGCACTTGGAGGGTGATACAATCCATGAGATGTGGTTGAGATTTAAGACACTATTGCTGCAGTGCCCAACTCATGGAATCCCAGATAAAATGCTGCTGGACTATTTCTATAGAGGTCTTGGTCCTGTGAACAGAGGAGTGGCTAACCTACTTTCTCCGGGTGGTATAATGCAACAACCCTATGCAATAGTATCCCAACTCCTTGATCACATGACCAAGATCAACAAAGAGATAGAGAGGGACCCGAATTTAGCCAAAATGTTGCCCCAACTAGATCTCTTGGCAAAAAATATCATGGAATTTGAAGTGTTGTACAAAAATAAAGATAGGTACATTCCTCCTCATGAGCGTAAAAATCCCATGGATTATGAGGATGGACATATAAAAGAGATACTCTCACACATTCTCCACAAAATAGAAGAACATGACATAGTGTTGAAAGAGATAACAGAGAATGTCTCAATGCAAAATTAGATGATTGCCTCTCATTCCATATCTATTAAACTATTGGAGACCTAAATGGGCCATGCTTCGTCTCATCTTGCGGCCTTGATTTTGGGAAATGGGGTTGAAAATTGACACGTTGGGCAGTTTGGCGAGCTGGGTCGAGTTTGCCGAACCATTCGGCGGTTCGCCAAAGTCCCCCTAGATCCCCCTTAATTTCATATTTTGGCTAGATTAATATCTCTAGCTTTCGGTTACTCACCGATGGTCCCCCTTGATTGCCCTTTATGCTCCCCTAACTCCTAAAACACTGTAAAATTTGCGCGGGCCAGTCTGAGCTTGCCAAGTGGTGTCGGTGATTCGCCGAAGGGCCCCAAACATCGCCGACTTGCCTCTTTTCTGGGAAACTTTCAAGCCAGTCCTTTCGGCGAGCCCTATTTTGCTTGCCTAAGTAACTCGGCGACTCGCCGATTGGTTCGGCGAGTCTTTCTGCAACTTAAAATTTTTCAATTTTTCTTGAATTGTTTATAACTTTTTCTGATGTGTTTTGCATATAGGACTAGACCAAAAGTAGCATGACGAGACATGCCGCCCCGCAAGCGGGTAAAGGGAATCACTATCAATGAGGATGTAGCTGCATCCAAAGCAATGGCAACAAAACTTGCTACCACAGGTAGGAAATGTAACATCTCGCAATTTGAAATAACTAGGAAGAAGCTAAGAATTGGAAATAGTCATTTTTGGAAAGAATGAAAATTTGGAAATTTTGTAAAGTTAGAATAAGTTGAGTTTTGGTCAACTTCAAACGACCATACCTTCTAGCTCAGGATGAGTTAGGTGTAATTCCAGATATGGTAGGAAATCCCTTAGAATGATCTTTTCAACGCCACTAAGTTTACGCGATTCTGAGTTCGTATGAGTGAGTTATCCCTTTGGAAGTTGGGCTCTACGAATAAGGAAAGTCTAAAACCGGATTTTAGAAGGTAGTTTGGTCTTCTCCTTAACCTTTTATTTTAATTCGTTTTTGGTAATTACTTAGGGGTCTAAAAAGAACTTAGTCAGTTTACGCTTTTGGAAAAAGAGTTTGGGTTTTGAGATAAGAAAAAAGAAGAGAGAAGAAGAGGAAAAAGTATAAGAGAAGCAAGATTCATCAAGATCATCGATTTTGGCTTGTGGATTTCGTCAAGGGGTGATCCCTACAAGGTATGTGAGATCACATAGCGTTGGGTTAGTTCATCGACGCGCCAATCATGATTCAATTTCAGCGAAGTTATTTGATTTGAAACTGAATCCTTGAGTTCTTGATGAAATTCGTTTGAATTCTTATGGGGTGTGTTGTTGGAGTTTTCTTGAGATTGATTCATGTTTTTGGTTGTGTTTTTCGAGTAGAATCTAATGTATATTGAGGGTACAAATGATTCTAAGTGTTTGGGGAAAGAACCATTGAAGTTTAGAGGGTTTAGATATGAAAAACAAGCAAGAAATATCGGGAATTTTCTGGGCTAGGGCTTGGGGCGCCATGCCTCTCAAAGATCCCCACTTCAGAGTCTGAAGTTTTGGCTCTAGGGAGATGCGCCAGCCAGAGCGTCCCAACTTCAGCTCTGAAGTTTGTTGTCTGGAGCCCCGTGCCTCTCAGAGCGCCAGGGACGCCAGTTCTTCCCATTTCTTCCACAACTTCCTGTACTAGTTCCATAGCAATGTACCTATGTTTTCTAGTTGATTCCAACACTCTGAGGTACATCTAAACATCATGAAATCATCCATAAACATAAGATCATGAACCTTAAATCCATAAGCCAATTCAAGGAAAGTTAAGATCAAAGTCAAGAGAAGTAAGAGTCAAGTCAAGAGAAGTTCTTAGACTTTTCCAAAAGTCTTTTCCAAATGTTTTAACTATGTTTTAAGACTTAAAGTTCAAGTTGAGTAAAGATTAAGGATTAAATGTTGAATTTCATTTCTTTAAAAGTATATGGGAACTATGTAGTCACAAAGGGTTTGAAATGTTTTCACATTTAAACAAGAAAGGAAACCTCGATTTCCAAAGAGTCTTCGGGCTAGTTTTCAGAAAAGAGTAATCGCTTTCTAAATGAAGCAAGAGAGGAAACTTTGATTTCCAAGATAGCCTTTGAGCTAAGGTTTTGAACACTAATATCAAATCACTGAAAGAAGTATGTTTTTAAACATAATAGCTAATATCATATTTTTGGGAATAGTATTGAGCATCGATATGGGAGAGAGTTCAGATAACTCACAGCCCCCATAAACCATGTAGCCATTATGGGTAGAAACGAGTCATACTTTTTAGATGATTCCTTTAGTGCTTTTTATCATAGACTAGTGGATCCACTTAGTAGTTCAAGTTCTATACCCCCGACAAGGTATAGAACGACCCTGGTAGCGTTAGGCAAATTGCTGTATCATCACAATAGGTCTTACGTGATGGTTGTCGGTTAGAGAAACTCCCACAAAAGTAACTGTATTCTTACATACATAGTTTATTGTATTTTTTACATACATTTCAGAGTTATATGTATCTTTGCATAAACACAAAGTTGACATCATGTTTTAAACAACTTTTCTTTATATTGCACCTGTTTTAAACTGCTTTATATTGAAATGAGTTCAGTTATATTGAGTTAAGTTGAGCCAGGTAAGTTCTTCAAATTCCTTTCAAGCCTATGTTGTGTTTAGCATTCCAACTCGCATACTCGTACATTTAATGTACTGATGCCAGTTGGCCTGCATCTTATTATGATACAGACACAGGTAACTAGGATTGGCATCCAACACATCGTTGATCCAGTGAGCACTCCAGAGTCAATTGGTGAGCCTCCTTGCATTCTGGAGGACTCCTTTTTATTTCTTTCTGTTCTTTTCAGTATTTCTTTTGGTAGGATGATCGGGGGACCTGTCCCGACATCCATCTCTGTTGATTTAGAGGCTTCATAGACAGTTATATGTTAGTTCTTTAGTCTTTTCATTTTCATTATCTTATGTTAAGATTTGAGTTTGCCTTAATGGCCAAGTTGAATATTCCTTTATAAAATTCCAATTTATTACATAGACTTGTCTTTGTTGAATTAAGTCTTTCGCTAAGTAAGTAAGCTAGGCCAAGGGTTCTCTTAGGGCCAGTAATGGTTCTCGAGTGCCAACGACGTCCGGGGTGTAGGCTCGGGGTGTGACAAACTTGGTATCAGAGCATAGAGTTCAAGAGTCCTAGGTAGTCTATGAAGGAGTGACTGTAGAGTCCTTGTAATCGGTGTGAAGCGTTCCACATCTATAATTAGGAGGCTGCAACATTTAGGAATTCCTTCACTTCTTTCATACTCACTTCGTGCGATGGAGTGTATCTCTATAAAAGTCTCTTTCTAACTCGTGCTTATGCATAACCGATTTTGAGCTGGCCTATGGTCGAGAGTGCCTTCATGAAGTGTTTCTTTCCTCGTGAGCTAAGACAAAAAAAGAGATGGTTGCTGACATGAGGAGCAGGATGAGTTTATTCGTAGTTAGGTTGATTCGTTTGTCAAGTAAGAAAAGTAAGGCAGCCATGCTAATAGGTTACATAGGCATAGCAAGGCTGATGATCCATGTGCAACAAGTTGAGAAGGACCAGCTGAAGGATAGAGAAGAGTTTGAGAATAAGAGGGCTAAGACATCAGGGAATGAATCCGGGCAGCAAAAGAGTAATGTGAACCGGTCTTCTTTCCAACATAAGCAGAAAGGACCTGCTCCATCATCTGCTAGTACACTTGCACCAAGGAACAAAAGTGAGAACAATAGTCAGAATTCTTAGAACTTCAGAGCTAGACCTGCGCATTCACAAGGTAGTAAGGCACAAGGGGGTACTAAGACTCCTGCATGTGCTAAGTGTGGTAGGAGCCACTCAGGAATGTGTCGTGATGACTCCACTAGTTGTTTTCAAGTATAGCCAGAATGGTCATTTTATGAGAGAGTGTCCTAAGAGCAGATAGAGTAATGGTAATTGGGCAATAGAGCCCACTCTTCATCAGTTGCTCTACCAGATAGAGCTGCATCTAGATGAGCTACTTCAGGGGCAAGCGGAGAAGGAAACCATTTTTATGCTATCACTAGTCACCGAGAGCAAGAGGATTTGCTAGATGTTGTCACTAGTATGATCAAAGTCTTCAATTTTGATGTATTTTTCTGAGCAACTTCTTGAGCCCTTCAGTGTTTCTACACCTGATGGTGAGTCTATTCTAGCAGAAAGAGTCTATCGTGATTGTCCTGTTTCCGTCAATTACAAGAGTACTGTGGCTGATTTAATTGAGTTAGACATGGTAGATTTTGATGCCATTCTTGGTATGGACTAGCTTCATGCGTGTTATGCCTCAGTTGTTTGTAGAATTCGAGTTGTCAAGTTTCAGTTTCCAAATGAGCCAGTCTTAGAAAGGAAAAGTAGTTCAGCAATGCCTAAGGGTCGTTTCATTTCGTACCTTAAGGAAATGAAGTTAGTTTCTAAGGGGTATGTCTATCACTTAGTCCGAGTTAATGACTCTAGTGTTGAGATACCTCATATTTAGTCAGTTTCAGTAATAAAATAGTTTCCAGAAATCTTTTGAGATGATCTACCCAAAGTCCCTCCTAAGAGAGATAGACTTCAGTATAGATATTCTCCTAGATACTCATCCTATATCTATTCCACCATATAGAATGGCACCAACAGAGTTGAAAGAGCTTAAAGAGCAGTTAAATGATCTTTTAGATATGAGCTTTATTCGACCAAGTGTCTCACATTGGGGTGCTCCAGTCTTATTTGTGAAAAAGAAAGATGGTTCCCTTAGGATGTGTATAGATTACCGTTAGTTGAACAAGGTTACCATCAAGAACAAATATCCTCTCCCAAGGATTGATGATCTTTTTGATCAAATTTAGGGTGCCACTTGTTTCTCTAAGATAGACCTAAGATCTGGTTACTATCAGTTGAAAGTAAGGGAATGTGATATTCCCAAGACAACATACAGGACCCGTTATGGTCATTATGAGTTTCTGGTCATGTCGTTCAATTTAACTAATGCACCTGCAGCGTTCATGGACCTTATGAATAGAGTTTTCAACCTTATTTAGATATGTTTGTTGTCGTCTTCATTGATGACATACTAATCTATTCAAGGAATGAAGAAGATCATGCTAGCCATCTCAGAATAGTTCTTCAGACTTTGAAAGATAAGGAGTTATATGGTAAGTTCTCTAAATGTGAGTTTTGTCTTGAGTCTGTGGCGTTCTTGGGCCACATAGTTTCCGGTGATGGAATTAGAGCTGATACCCAAAAGATTGAGGCAGTGCAGAATTGGTCTAGACCCACATCTCCAACTGATATTAGGAGTTTCTTGGGTTTGGCTAGCTACTATAGAAGGTTTGTAGAGGGGTTCTCATCCATTTCGTCTCCTTTAACCAAGTTAACTCAGAAAATGGTGAAGTTTCAATGGTCTGAAGTTTGTGAGAAAAGCTTTCAGGAATTGAAAAAGACGTTGGCTACTGCCCTAGTTTTGACCTTACCAGAAGGTACGCAAGTCTTTGTTGTCTATTGTGATGCGTCTAGAGTTTGTTTAGGTTTCGTGTTAATGTAAAATGGCAAAGTCATAACTTATGCCTCCAGACAGTTCAAAGTTCATGAGAAGAATTAACCAACCCATGACTTAGAGTTGGCTTCCGTAGTATTTTCTTTGAAGATATGGCGTCATTATTTGTATGGTGTTCAGGTTGATGTATGCACTGATCACAAGAGTCTTCAATATGTATTCACTCAGAAAGAGCTTAATCTCAGACAAAGGACGTGGTTAGAATTACTCAAGGATTATGAAATGAGTATTCTTTACCACCCAGGTAAGAATAATGTTGTTGCTGATGCTTTAAGCAGGTTGTCTATGGGTAGTACTACCTATGTTGAGGAGGAAAAAAAGAGAGTTAGCGAAAGATGTGCATAGAATTGCACGCTTAGGAGTCCGACTAATGGATTACACAGAAGGAGGAGTAGTGGTGATGAATGACGCTAAATCTTCATTAGTGTTAGAAATGAAAGAAAAGCAAGACCAAGATCCAATTTTGTTTGAATTGAAGGCAAATGTTCATAAGCAAAAAAGTATTAGCTTTCGAACAAGGGGGAGATGGAGTATTGAGATATCAAGGTAGGTTGTGTGTACCAATGGTGGATAGACTCCAAGAGAGGATCATGGAAGAAGCTCATAGCTCCAGATACTCCACTCATCCGGGTTCCACAAAGATGTATCATGATTTGAGAGAGGTGTATTGGTGGAATAGTATGAAGAAGGGCATTGCAGAATTTGTTGCTAAGTGCCCAAATTGCCAACAAGTTAAAGTAGAGCACCAAAGGCCCGGTGGTTTGGCTCAGAATATAGAACTTCCCTATGGAAGTGGGAGATGATTAATATGGACTATATCACAGGTTTACCAAGGTCTCACATGCATCATAATTCTATTTGGGTGATTGTCGATAGAATGACAAAATCAGCCCACTTTTTGCCGGTAAAGACTACTCATTCGACAGAAGATTATGATAAGTTGTATCTTCAAGAGGTGGTAAGACTTCATGGGGTTTCTGTCTCCATTATTTCAGACAGAGGTGCGCAATTTACTGCATAATTTTGGAAGTCATTCCAAAAAGGCTTGGGTTCAAAGGTGAACTTAAGTACTGCCTTTCATCCTCAGACAGATGGGAAAGCAGAGCGCACTATTTAGACCTTAGAAGACATGTTGAGGGATTGTGTGATTAATTTCAAAGGGTATTGGGATGATCACCTACCTCTCATTGAGTTTACTTACAACAATAGTTACCACTCGAGCATCCAAATGACTATGGGAGAAGATGCAGATCTCCTACTGGATGGTTTGAAGTTGGTGAAGCAGGGTTGATAGGACGATATTTTGTTCATCAAGCTATGGAGAAGGTGAAAGTGATTCAAGAGAGGTTGAAAAACAGCACAGAGTCGTCAGAAATCCTACACTGATGTTAGGAGAAGGGACTTAGAGTTTGAAGTAGATGATTGGATATATCTAAAAGTTTCACCCATGAAGGGTGTTATGAGGTTTGGTAATAAGGGAAACTTAGTCCTCGGTATATTGCACCTTATCAAATATCCAAGAGGATTGGCAATGTAGCTTATGAGTTGGAGCAACCACAAGAGTTAGCCGCGGTTCATCCGGTGTTTCACATCTCCATGTTGAAAAAGTGCATGGGCGATTCTTCATTGATCATACCAACTGAAGATATTGGGATCAAGGATAGTTTTATCTTATCAAGAGATTCCGGTTCAAATTCTAGATCGCCATGTTCGCAAGTTGAGAACAAATGACGTAGCATCAGTCAAAGTCCTTTGGAGCAACCAATTTGTTGAAGAAGGTACTTGGGAAGTTGAGGAGGATATGAAGAAGAGATATCCACATCTCTTCGAATCCGGAGAAGTTCCGAATTAAGGTACTAATCCTTTCTTAGTATTTATTTATAAGTTGGCATGTTGTTTTGCATTTGCTTGTGGGTGCTTGAACTGAATGTTGCATGTTACACCCTTCGCCTAGTAAGAGTAATCTCATTCGAGGACGAATGTTCCCAAGGGAGAGATATTGTAACATCTCGCAATTTGAAATAACTAGGAAGAAGCTAAGAATTGGAAATAGTCATTTTTGGAAAGAATGAAAATCTGGAAATTTTGTTAAGTTAGAATAAGTTGAGTTTTGGTCAACTTCAAATGGCCATAACTTGTAGCTCAGGATCAGTGAGGTGTACTTTCAGATATGGTAGGAAAGCTCTTGGAATGATCTTTCCAACGCCGCTGAGTTTGCGTGATTCCGAGTTTTTATGAGTGAGTTATGTCTTTTCCTTACCCTTTAATTTTCATTCCTTTTTGGTTATTACTTAGGGGTCTAAACTGAACTTATTCAGTTTACACTTTTGGAAAAAGAGTTAGGGTTTTGACAGAAGAGAAAAGAAGAGGAGAAAGGAGAAGAGAAGCAAGATTCGTCAAGATCGTCGAGTTTGGCTTGTGGATTTCGTCAAGGGGTGATCCCTACGAGGTATGTGAGATCACATAGCGTTGGGTTACTTCACCCACGTGCGAATCATGATTTAATTTCAACATTTAATTTCAGCGAAGTTATTCGATTTGAAAGTGAATCCTTGAGTTCTTGATGAAATTAGTTTGAATTCTTGTGGGTTGTGTTGTTGGAGTTTTCTTGAGATTGATTCATGTTGTTAGTTGTGTTTTTCAAGTAGAATCTGATATATATTAAGGGTACAAATGATTCTAAGTGTTTGGGGAAAGAACCATTGAAGTTTATAGGGTTTAGAGATGAAAAACGAGCAAGAAAAATTTGGGAATTTTCTGGGAAAGGGCTTGGGGCGCCGCGCCTCTAGAGAGCCCCACTTCAGAGTCTGAAGTTTGGGATCTGGGGCGGCGCGCCAGACAGAGCACCACAACTTAAGCTCTGAAGTTTATGCTCTGGCGCGCCGCGCCTCTCAGAGCGCCAAGGACGCCAGTTCTTCCCATTTCTTCCCCAACTCCCCGTACTAGTTCCTTAGCAATGTACCTATGTTTTCTAGTTGATTCCAACTCTCTAAGGTACATCTAAACATCATGAAATCATCCATAAATATGAGATAATGAACCTTGAATCCATAATTCAATTCAAGGAAAGTTAAGATCAAAGTCAAGAGAAGTTCTTAGAGTTTTTCAAATATTTTAACTTTGTTTTAAGACTTAAAGTCCAAGTTGAGTAAAGATTAAAGAGTAATGTTTGAAGTTCATTTCTTCAAAAGTATATGGGGACTACGTATTCCCAAAGGGTTTGAAATGTTTTCACATTTAAACAAGAAAGGAAACCTCGATTTCCAAAGAGCCTTCGGGCCAGTTTTCAGAAAAGAGTAATCACTATATAAATGGAGCAAGAGAGGAAACTTTGATTTCCAAGATAGACTTTTAGCTATGTTTTTGAGCACTAATCTCAAATCACAGAAAGAAGTATGTTTTTAAACATAAGAGCTAATGTCATATTTTTGGGAGTAGTATTGAGCACCGATATGGGGGAGACTTCAGACAACTTACAGCCGCCATAAACCATGTAGCCATCATGGGTAGAAAAGGGTCATACTTTTTAGATGATTATTTTAGTGCCTTTTAGCATAGACTAGTGGATCCACTTAGTAGTTTAGGTTTTATACCCTCGGCAAGGTATAGGATCGCCTGGCAGCGTGAGGCAAAATGACGTATCCTCACAATAGCTCTTACGTGATAGGTTATCGGTTAGAGAAACTCCCACAAAAGTAATTGTATTCTTACATACACACTTTATTGTATTTTTACATATATTTCAGAGTTATATGTATCTTTGCATACACACAGAGTTGACATCATGCTTTAAACAACTTTTCTTTATATTGCACTTGTTTTAAACTGCTTTATATTGAAATGAGTTAAGTTATGTTGAGTTGAGTTGAGCCATGTAAGTTCTTCAGATTCCTTTCAAGCCTATGCTTTGTTTAGCATTCCAAATCGCATACTCGTACATTCAATGTAGTGATACCTATTGGCCTACATCTTATTATGATGCAGACACAGGTAACTAGGATTGGCATCCAGCGCATCGTTGATCCAATGAGCACTCCAGAGTCAATTGGTGAGCCTCCTTGCATTCCGGAGGACTCCTTTTTATTTCTTTTATTTCTTTCAGTTCTTTTCAGTATTTCTTTTTGTAGGATGATCGGCGGACCTGTCCCGACATCCATCTCTGTTGTTTTAGAGGCTTCATAAATAGTTATATGTTAGTTCTTTAGTCTTTTCATTTTCATTATCTTATGTTAAGACTTGAGTTTGCCTTAATGGCCAAGTTGAATGTTCCTTTATAACATTCCAATTTATTACATAGACTTGTCTTTGTTGAATTAAGTCGTCCGCTGAGTAAGTAAACTAGGTCAAGGGTTCACTTGGGGCTAGCAATGGTTCTCGAGTACCAACCACGTATGGGGTGTAGGCTCGGGGCGTGACAGGAAATGTAAGGGAAAGGGAAAGGCACATGGTCCTGAGTCACCGTAGGTCAGCTCTGACAGTGAGGGAGTTTATGCTACTTACCTCACCACTTCTGAGAGTGAGGGAGAGCACCAAGACTCTCACGCTGACATTTCTGAGCCTAAGGATGATTAGCTGCTACTAGCTCGGAGAGCTGAAATGCGCTCCAAGAGGTTTAATGATCCGTCTAGGATCCGGGTACCCCAAGCCACCACTCCTCCTCCTATTTCAGACCAAGTTGTGGTCCCAGCACCACCTACACAGGTCTTCCTCCCCTGTCTATGAATAGACTAAAGGCTGAGGGACTGAGGACAATCATTGCGGAGAAGAGGCTGTCTATGGATGGAGTGATAGACCGGTACCCAGAGATATGGCGCACCATAAAGGCCCGCAAGTTTGAGATCTTCACTAAACCTTGGGGTTCTTATATTCCTAATTGGGTTCGGGAGTTTTACACTGCCTACGGAGCTCTAGTGCCACAAGGGAAAAAGAAGGCCACTACATTCAAGCTGGTAGATTATGTGGTTGTCAGGGACAAGAAAGTGAAGTGCGATAATGATGATATCAATTCAGTTCTGGGGTGTACAAAGAATATTGCTGATGACTACCAGAGTATGATCAAGACAACTTCACTAGAGGACATGAAAAGATGGGTGGCTCCTCTCCTTTCAGATGCTACTCCCAGGTGGATCGAGGCTGGAATGCAAATTGAGAAGAAAGACCTCAATGTGGCACCGAGGTACTGGTTTGGCTTCATCAGCAACACCATTATGTCGTAACAAAATGAGTCTATCCTCCGCCACACAAACGTGGCTTGTCTTGGATCCATCATTGCAGAGAAGCGCATAAATTTGGGCATGATCATTGTACAAGAGATGGCCATGAGGGCCAAGCAACACCAAACCTCCCTCCCTTTTCCGGTGTTGATCATCGAGTTGTGTAGACGAGCCCGGGTGCCTCGTGATGAAAAGAAAGATGTGAAAGTGACTCCCACCTCCTGTACCAACATCCGGTGGATTGAGGCTGAGTATTCAAAGGATGAGGTTCAGAAGAAGAAGGCAGCCTCGGTGGATTCTTCCTAGGCTGTGGACATTGCGACTTTACTTGCAGAGACAGTATTGCCTACTCTGCCCCCTGGGACTTCAGGTATATCTAGTGCTACCCCTTCCATGACTCTGAGTTCTTCTACTGCTCCCTTGCCTCCTAGGTGTGTTGGGAGTGCTGCTGCTTCCCGACCTCCACTCACTCAGGCTACGTTGCTAAGGATGGGGCATCTAGCACATTATTCTGATAGGCATTGATTAACGTATCAAGTGAAATTTCATCCAATACTAAATGCCAACGATCGGTCTTCAGTATAATAACCCAACTATGTGAGTTGGGGTCGATCCCACATGGAGTAGTTCTTCTTTCGAATTCAATAATAAAAGTACAATGACAATATCTTCAATCAAACAATTCTTGCATAATTAATATTCAAAACTCAAATTCCGGGTTTTAACTACCAATCCAAACTTACACTTCAACACAAGCAATCAAATATTAGAGTAAAACTTGGGGAATTGATCAGCCAATTATTGAATCTCAACGAAATAGGTAAACATTAATGCTCATAATAGGTTAATTTGTTGTAGGTAGGTCGAACCATATAAAAAGTAACTTTCTCTCGAACAATTACCTTTTCTATGTTGAATTTTCTCAAACTTCAACACCGATCGAACGAGGCCTAACTCTTTACCCTCATCAAATCCACTCTCTCGAGCTGGATACAAAGGAAGGGTCACTTGTTTTACTCTCTCGAGCTGAAACCAAGGAAACCCACAACTAAGGACGCTAAGATTGGCACCTTGGTTCCATACCTCTCTCTCGAGCAAGTGCACAACACTAAAATTGATACATGAAGTAACGAAATTCAACCTCGAAACACAGCAACAACTTAGACCCACTTCAAATTAGCACCATTCTTTGCAATTAGCAAACACCCACTAAGTAAATTCAACAATTGGCTTCATGATCGAAACCCCAAGTAAAGGGTTTAAGCCACTCATCTAAAAAATAAGAAGATCAAAATTAATTATCACTCCCATAGTTGGGTACAAAATGAGAATTATAGATGAAATTCAATTGATAATCTTCTCTCTTACAAAATCTCTCTCAAAATATTGCTAAAATCACTCCCTAAATCCTTTGGTAGTGTTTTCTCTCTAAGTAATTCTTTCCTCACTTTCTGAATGAATTTCTCTCTCTAGCCAAAACTAATCTAAATAAGTCTGAAATGTCACTGCTCAGGACTACTCAGCGAAGTAAGTCAGGTATCGCTGATGGATCAGCGAATCACCGATTTCTTTTCATCTCTCCTTCATTTTTCATTTTTTCTTGGTTTGGCTACTGTGACTTTAGGCAATCTAGGTCGGGATCGCCGGATGACTCTACGATTTTCCCTTTATCCTTCCATCTCGCCCATCTTGCATCTTCTTTCGTACCTTTGGCGACCTGGTTGACCTTCGCCGACTAGATCGGCGATACGCCGAATATGGTTGTTGTTCGCCGAATTTACCCCCATTTTAGCTCCAGCATTTTGTAACTTTAGGCGATTTGCTGAATGATATTGGCGATCTGTCGAATGACATCATCGATCATCAGGTCTTCTTTTCTTCATTTCTTAAGCTTTCTTTGTTCCTTTTTGCCCAATAGTGTCTATGCTTTGTCTCTAACTCCAAATACCTGAAACTCAAGGGTTTTCATCAGCTATTGAGACAAAATATGCATTTGAGGTCACAAAATTTATCAAAATAAACCCCTAAATGAGTCCAAATAGTGGACTCATCAACACCCCTAACTTAGACTTTAGCTTGTCCTCAAGTAAAGCTCAAGTTCAGCAGTTCAAAAAGGATGTCTCGAACAGTGCTACACATGACTCAATCGTGAATGCACACAAAAAGTCTCAACTTACTCATGCCAGGATCAATTTTGTACTCAAAGTTTCAAGTTGTGACTCACCATTATCAAAGTATCTCAAGCTCACTATACTTGTGTCATATGTAAGTTCAAGCTCAACAAAGGTATTCCAATGCCCTCATACAAAGAGTGATTCCATATTCACACACAATGGTTCAATCATTTAAGGTTCCAGAATCAAGATCAACACTCACACTCAAAAAGATAAACACAATGCATGATTTCACCCATAGGTTTACCCTTATTTTCTAATTGACTTTTGCTTCAACTCATTCAAGATCAAAAAGGCCTTTTCAAGGCTTGTAATGGGCTGAGTGTAAAGGTATTTATAGGCTAAAAATCCTCATGAAATGTGATGTGAACAACACCTTATTTCCTTATCTTTGTCATTTTCATTCAAGCTCAAAAGTAACCTCTTATTCATCTTCCATGATTCATTGGAAACCCCATTTTCTTTGTATTTCTAAAACTTTATTTCACGACTTTTTCTTTCTTTTTCTTTTTCAATCCTTTCTTCTTTTTTTAATATGGAGGGGTTCCATTTTTCTCAAAACATGGGCATGAGGGACTTCTTTGCATTTACTTGATTTGCCTTCTCTTTTCACCACAACCCCAACTTAGGCTTTCGACCTAAGTTTACTATTCAAACAAACCACATATCATAAGGATTATGGGTAATGGATAAGGAGAGGTTACAATGTTACCAAGTTTCTTCCAAGAAAAGGTCAAAGCTCAAAGGGTGCTCAAAAGAGGTTCACACACTCACAAGGTAAGCCATAAAATAGGTATACTTTCAAATCGGTTCACACTCTTTAAAATTGTCTAAGATCATCTCAAGAAATTGAATCACTTAGTCAACCGGACCAATGGGGAAAATTCTAGGTGTCATCACACATAGTTCACAGTAAGCTCATCACACAAGGCATTGACACCCAAGTCAAACAAAACTCCACACTTTTGCTAGTGTGCAATGTTCATCACAAGAGACTTGATTCGATAATTGAATAATCACAACGAGATGCAAAGAGTTCACATGTTGTTTATACGACTTCAATTGGTCTCGTCGTAGTTGCGCATTCATTTTTGTTCAAGCAGAGCACTGTTTAAGTCATCAGTATTGATCAAACCAATACTCAAATTTGCACAAGAACAACCGCATTCCACACAAACTAGGGATTTTATCAAAACGAGAAAGAGGTTCGCTAAGGACACTGAGCAATCTCCACACCTCCACTAAAAATAGTCAACATTGTCCCCAATGTGGGTAGAGAGTGGGTATTTATCGCAAGTAAACTAAATATGAACAATAAATAAAAATTGATAAGAAATGAAAACAATCTAGTGTGTAAACAGGTAGAGCAGGGTCACAAGGAATCTTCACTAAATGCCTAGTTGGCGATGGAGTGAACTGATCGTCGAGTGTTTTGGCGTTGCGCCTAATGTTCTTCAGATCACCCTTAGTTCCAATAGCTTGCATTCCCTGAGAAGGTAAATCGGAGAAGATGTAGTGGATCACCAAACAACTCGGCGATCCGCATAATGAACTTAAAGCATCGCTGGTCGATTCTTGAGGAGCATTGTCCGCTTTGATTAGAAAGGGTGAGGAAAATCGGGTCTCCTTAACACATCGACGATACACCAACTGGTGTAGGTATCCCACCGAATGTTCTAGAGTCTCAGTCTCAATTATTTAGATTCATAAGGCAAACCAAGTCATGCTCACCGAAATAGTTCAGCGACTCGCCAAGATGACTTTTGTCTCGCTCATGATCCCTACTCCTGCAAAATCAACACACATTATTCAAAACACTAACACTTGGACATTTAGTGAAAGTACTTTTTAACGTTGAACATGAACCTCTTCATCTTTTCCTTGTAAAGGGCATTTAGTGAATATTCCACATGTCCCTCTGAATTCATCCAATTCGTTAACTGCTCCACTTTCCCCCTTGAGGTCTTTGTCCAGTCCAGATTTAAAGCTTTCAATGCCCACAACGCTTTGTGTTCCAACTCAACGGGTAGATGGCATGATTTACCAAAAACTAGTTGATATGGAGAAATCCCAATAGGTGTTTTGTAAGAGGTCAGATATGCCCATAGTGCGTCATCGAGATTTCGAGACCAATCGGTTCTATTCACTACAAGAAAAAGGCCTTTTAAGGACCAACATTTTGGGATGAGTTAAGAATCTGGTCTCTAAAAGCATATATTTATAGACGATATTTATTTTTGGTCCCTATATCTGAATTTTAGTTGTTATGTTAGCGAAGGGAGGAAATCTAGTCCATAAAATAATCATTATCTAGTCCCTAATGATCTTAATAATTTGACAGATCAGCACCACTCCACTTTCCTCTTTAAATAAAATAGTAAAGAAAATTTAAAACACAATAAAATTTAGTAAGGTAAAAAAAAGTATTCTTTCATCTCTCTCAACTAAGATCCCCAATCTATTATATCCCAAACCCTAAGCTTCAGACTTAGCCTTCTCAAACCCATGAAACTTGAGAACTAGACTACTCAGCCGGCTTGATGATCTCGTTGGCATTGCCCAATTTTTGGTGGATTTGTCATTCTAGTAGCAGATTATTCTCATCAGGGCTCGACCCACAAAGAACCCATCTACAAGTACTTACAAAGGTCCAATTCTACGATTTTGTTCTTTTTTTGTATGCTATTTGTTTGCCAGTATGAAATTTTGGTTTATTTTGCAAGCTCTTCTCTTTGTCCTCTTTCTATTTCTCAAGAATTGGAATGTCACTCACAAAGCCCATTCTTCGTTTACAGTGAAATCGTTTCTGGTATCTAAGGAAGAAATCATGGTGGTAAGTGTTTTAATACATTTTGAAAAACCAGATTCGTTGGCTGTTAGTTTGAATATAAATTTTGGTATGAATATTCCTAGAAATCTGATTCACTGGTATTTTTAATTATGTTTGGGGTCATCGTTAATGGAGCAATGTACTGCTATTTTTGAATGTAGATTCAATACATTAGTGTGATTTTCTTATATTCACATTGCAATTGTTGAATTTTTTTTCGAATATATGATTTTTTGATTCGGTTCCAATACGGCAGTTTTGCTATGATTTTACTCTAGTAACAAGCCCTGCCTTATCTCATCCTAGCAGTTAAGGTAACAATTTTGGGCTTCATCATTTCTTGCTTCTTTTTCTGTTATATTAATCTTATTTTTGCCATTTCTCATTTTTTGATTTTGGATTTCTGACTGTTGAACTTGAGAAGTTATGTTTCTTTTCTTTTTTCTTGAATGTCCTCATTTTGAAACATAAGTGCTTGTATTTTAGCATGCAGACTGAATGTTTTCTTTTGGGATATTCTTTATTGTCAAGTTATGTTGTCTACTTGTTACCTCAAAGCATGCTAAGTGCCTAAAACTTGTACATGATTCTGGATTTAACATTGAGACCATGATAGTTTGAATATCAAATTCCTGACATAAAGTTAAACATTCTTGTGCAAACCTTTGGCTTTCAGCTCAAATTTTAAAGAAGACATTTATGATTAGCTTATATTAGGGAGATCCCATAAATATGAAAAGGGAATCAAATGTATTTGTTGGATAGTATTTTTACCATTTTCTGTTTAGTAGTAAAAATAAGACTAGGTTCTAAATATAGTTCACAATGGTATTCTTCACTTTGGCTAAAGTTAGATCTTATATGTCCTCTTTGACCTTCAGGTTCCTCTCTATGTTGTCATTAAAAATAAACACTTTCAGCATGCATTATTGCTCTTTGAATGATTTTCAGAATGTTATATTTGTTTATTTGAATGTTATTGAATGTTTATCCATTAACATAGTATAATTCCTTGCTTTGTCTATGGATATGTGGAACTTGATACCATATATAAACTTTAATGGAAGAATATTATATATGTATCTTACTTTCATGTGAAGTTTTATTTTTTTTCTCTTTCTATTTTTAGGGATACAACTTGTGTCTCTTTGGTTGGATTCAACATCTTACTCAAGAATCATTATTCTTTTAAGAGTATTTTCATGTAAGCATTTCTAGCTTGTAAGATAAAGTTAGAGTTTTATCATATTAATAGAGAGGTAAATGTAATACATGTGAGAAATAGTAACCAAGTTATAAATGTTTATGTTGTTATCAAGTCGTTTCAATAATTATCTGCATTCTCTTAATGTTTCAGACGTCGTAATTTGTTATAAATTAAAATGATGTGATCTCCAAGCTTGTTAGTGAGCTCTAATAGCTTTGTAATTCATGGTTAACAATGCACTTGAGCTTCAAAGGAGGTTTGAGGGAAATATATCAAAACTTATAGAATCTTACACAAGTCTGATTGCCAAAATGAGATGTAAAACTTACTGATTTGCTAGCCAGAATCTCTCCAAAACATTCCTTTCATAGTAATATCGATGGCTGTCTAAAAAATACATAAAAATAAAATTGCCAGGAGACAAGTAGATCCAAAAGTTGGCACTCAACTTATCACTGAATGTTTGAGGACTTGTTAAGGATAACACCTTCATGTTTGACCTGGAACCACTTCATTAAATCCTCTTTAGTGACCCTGTGTTGAATCTCGACTCGAGACTTGCACCTGCGACGACGGGCAACACGGTAGCCAGGGTGCTCCAATACAACATAGAAATCCATTCCATAAATACCAGTTGAAGGATCATATTTAATTCCAAGATCAATGTTCTCCTGAATACCAAACCCAAAGCAGCCGGTCTCACTGAAGTTCTTTCTCAACAACTCGTATTCCTTAACTTTTAATCCCCTCTAACAGTCACACATCAAGCTATCTTTTCATTACGCCTGATTCCAAAGGACTGCATAATGTACCTTGCCTTAGAGAAAACAGGGGATTGGCCGCTAAGTTGCTCCAAGACTTTTGCTGCTCTAGTGAGTCGATCTCCACTCTCACCGAGGGAGATGTTGAGGACAAGCTTCTGGACCTTGATATCCCTCATGGGGTTGCCCAACTTTAACTCTCCTATTTCTTTTTTTTCTCTAGATTGTGGTGAGGCATCTCTTTCAAGTCTCTGTGGTAATTTTTGTTCTTGCTGCATCATTTTTACTCCTTTCATCATCGCTATCGACATTTCTTGACTTCTCATTCATAGGTTTCGTTTCTGTTTCTATATAGTAATAATAGGATAGTTAAAATGTTTTATACTTGCCCAAATTGCTTTCTAGTAAACCGTCTCTATTCAGATAATGATGTGTGACTATTAATGGTAGATTGGTCAGTTATGGACTTGTAGCGAGCTAGCAGTGCTTTTATCGCTAGCTTATGCATCATTAGGCATGAATAATTAGGACTAACCACATGTTGATCTACGTCTTAACCTTGTATTAGGGATTTCTACATTGTTCTCTTTTATTTCTTATTCTTCTAGAACCTGACCTAGACGAAGGACAGGAGGGATGAATTTTGTGGTCCATTTTGCATCGTCTCTGTGTAGGTTATTTATTCCAAATCTAGGTACTAAATATTTTTAGGCCATTGATACCCACTACAGTTAGCAATGCTTTTTGTATCTCATTTATATGATTAGTTGAATTTTTCCAATCTGAAATTAACATACTTGTTTGTGCATAAGTACCATGAATCAATGTCTCAAAATAAATTTCTCATAGCAGATCAGCACTATATATGTTAGGGTTAGTTTGGTGGTTGTTGGTGGTTTCCAAAGGGAGCTTATCGATAAGGTAAGATACTATAATTGATTAATTATAGGGTGCTAAGTCTTTTAGTCTGCATATCTTATACTCATAAATTTCCTTTCATATTATATGATTGGACATTGGAGGGAGTTTTTTTTCTTCTTCATATTATATAGTGTTTGAAGGAAATATTTAAGTAATAGATAAACAGTTTGTTTGATGGGGGGAAGTCTCACATTATTGAAGTTTAAAGTTGCATTGTAGATGTATTTGAATTATTAGAATGTGTGAAAGTTGAACAAATAATATTCTTAGAAGAAATCTGCAGTAACCTCACAGAACCAAAGGTTATGGCTAGTGGTTAATGAATTGGATTGAGAACCCTTTTAGGTTCAGATCTAAACAAAGACATAGCTACCTGAAACCTATCGTTTGCGGGTATCCATTGAAAATATTTGAGGTGTGCAAAATCTGATGGTTGTAAAGAAAAAGAACTCTGGCATAGTTTGGAATATCCTAGATATACAATCAACTTGGAATTAAGGGGGGGTCTCTTATATGTGTGGACATGAACTGAGATGGATATATCCTGTATGGTTTTGCTTCCCAAGCAGTTCCATGTGTTTCCATGGGTGGGGAAACAAAAAATAGAGGCTAAGAGAACATCTAATGTATTATTTTCTAAAAGTCAAATAAAGTTCATAACTCTTTACTTTGTCCATTGGAAGGATGAGTTTCACACTTCATTACTTATTCTATCAGCCATCTTCTCTTTACTGCCATAACTGTTAATATGAGTAGTGGATTTTAATTTCTTCTCTTTAGTTTAATGAAATTTGGTTATACTCATGGACTCTCTACACTCACAGTTCTCTCATCTCTGTTTCAATGTAGAACCTCTCTTTTTGCTCGATGATAAAATACTTGTTGTTCTTGGTGGTGAAAATCTATACATGAAGAATTTAGAGTTCTTTGCTCAGGTGAGTAAAAAAATATTTAATCATTTTTTGGTTTATCTTCATATTTTTCTATGGTTAATGTATGTTATGTTTTATACAGGTTTTGATGTTTGAAGATATAAGTTTTAAAGAACTCGTACATGCTCTACAAATTTGATTATCATTTACCAAGAGTTTTAGGAAAAGCATCACAATACATGCTAGGGCTGTTAGATTTGCACTGTGTAAACAAATATGACTTTTTTGTCATGGGTTATGTCGATTGGGATGTAATACATTTTTTTTATAATATATGCAAAGTTATCTTTCTATATTTTTATATGTATTTCATTTTCTATAATGTATTGATACTATTTTTAAGAATTGGTCAAAAAAAATTATGCATTTAGTTAGGCACCATATTTATGGTCCATAAAAAATGCAATATAGGGACTATTTTTTTATGACCAGTAGAAATTAGTCGCTAAAAGCATATTGGGACCAAGAGAGCTAACCTGGTTAATCTTTATAGGAGCAGAAAAATGGTCCTGAATACAATTTTAGAGACCGGTTTTCTGGTAGTCGCAAAACACTTTTAGGACAGGCTAAAAAGCCTCGTCGCAATTGACTTTTAGCGAAGAAGCCTATTAGGACGGGTGGCGACCAGATTAGTTTGGTCCTTACTGACCTTTAAGGACGGGAAATAGACTTTTAAGGACCAGAATTCCCTTCGTTAGAAGCTATTTTTCTTGTAGTGGAAAGAGACCCCATGACTTAGATTGAAACCCTAAGTTTTGGGGAAATTGGAAGCTTTGAAATCTAGTTTTGAAGGGACTCTATGGGTGAAAGCTACCCATAGATGGAAAGCCATCATACCTTGATTAAGAACCCCAAGAAATTTGAGAAAGAAACCTTGAATTCTCCAAACCCTAGCTCCAATTCCACCTTTCTTCTTCTTTGAGTTTTAGAGTGAGAAATATTGTGAGAAAGATGAAGTTTTAGTTTGATTTGAGTGTTTGAGTGTAATGACTTAGTTTGGGTGTATTTTGACTTAAAACAACTTTTATAGTACCCCAAAACGACCCCACTTTAATTGGAAAAAAGTAGAAAAAGACTTTCTTGACCTTCATTTAGTGACCCCGTCCAAGCACCATGAGCCACGTTCACGAGTCGTGGTGAGGACTACGATCCGTGGTCCCCCTCGTGAAGGTTGGGGTAGCTGCTACATAAATGGCGCGCATGAGGCTCACAAGCCCAAGGCTTTCCCATGAGGGTCTCCATGATTCGTGGTCCCTTTCATGATCCTTGAGGCATTAGCTAGGCTACTTTGTGCCATAAGCCCTCCTTTCCAAGGCATCTTCACGAAGGGCTCCACGAGCTGTGGTCAAGACCATTGGCCATGGTCCCTCTCGTGAAGTTGAGGCAGTAGTTAGGCCATTTGGTGGCCAATCTACCATGGCCAAGGCAACTCCACGAGCCACCTTCACGAGCCGTGGTGAGGACCACGATCCGTGGTCCCACTCGTGAAGTTAGGGCAGTGTGCTCCAAGCTAGGGGCAGCCTTGGCCTTTGGCTTGGCCCTTTTGCCTTGGCACTTGCCCTTTGGCCTTGACTCTTATAGTCTCTGTTTCAAGTCTAGATGGTCTACTAATCTACGAGGAGTCATTTTTCATTTTTAACCCTTATGTTTAGGCTCTAGTTTAACCTACTATTATCCGGAGTGTTACATTATCTCCCCCTTGGAAACATTCGTCCTTGAATGACAATTTAGACACCTTACAGAATTATAGACTCAAGACTAGCAGCCCATCATGCAACATAAAAATAATGCACAATTTAAAGGAGGAAACATCAACTCCATCTCAAGACATAACCAATGCAACACAAGGAAGTAGGAGCTACATCCACAACCCATTATGTACAAAAACTCATCATTTCACATAACCATAGGAGGAACTACCTTCTCCCACTCCAAGCAAGCTCAACACAACATTATGGAGCCAATATGCCATTTCATCAAAAGCATAACTAAGCATGTTCATCAAATCATCTCATGAAGTCAAATATGCAATCATCATACTAAAATGCAAATCAACATGAGGAACATATAAATCATGAAAACTCAATTTATGCTTAATATGAATTCTCACAAGAACATGCATATCATAAGGAAAAATCATGAAGGACACATATAGCACACATGACTCCTAAGACACCAACCTCAAGAGAACTACTTACCTCAAGCTTGGATAGGAGTATAAGGAAAAAAATGAGGATAGTGGGACTTCATATTGGCCTCGGTCTTCCATGTAGAACCCTCAACTAAATGATTCCTCCACAACACCTTACAGAAGCTACTTCCTTGTTTCTCAACCTCTTAACTTGCCGGTCTAAAATCTCTACCGAAATCTCTTCATAAGAAAGATTCTCATAAACTCCCAAACCCTCTAAAGGAATGATGGATACCGGATCACCAATACATTTCTTAAGCATGGAAACATGAAATACCGGGTGAACCGGAGCCAATTCATTTGGCAAGTCAAATTCATAGGCAACTTTCCCAATACGCTTCAAGATTTGATATGGGCCTACATACCAGGGACTAAGTTTCCCTTTCTTGCCAAACCTCATCACACCTTTCATAGGTGAGATTTTCAAATAGACCCAATCATTAACTTCAAATTCTAGATCATTTCTTCTAACATTGGCATAAGACTTTTGCCGACTTTGGGCCGTCTTCAACCTCTCTCTAATAAGTCAAACTTTTTCAATGGCCTCATAAACTAGTTCGGGGCCAACTAGAGAAATTTCACCTACTTCAAACCAACCAACCGGAGATCTACACCTCCTACCATACAATGCTTCAAAAGGAGCCATGGAAATACTTGAGTGGTAACTATTATTGTAGGCAAACTCTATCAATGGAAAATGGTCACCCCAATTACCCTTGAATTCTATGACACATGTCCTCAACATATCTTCTAAGTTTTGGATTGTACGTTCCGCTTGACCAAAAGCGGTACTAAGCTTAACATTGGTACCAAGCCTTTTTTGGAATACCTTCCAAAAGTGTGAAGTAAATTGAGTACCCGATCCGAAATAATAGATAAAGGAACCCCATGCAACTTCACTATCTCCTTGATGTATAACTTGGCATAGTCTTCCGCCGAAAATGAAACTTATACGGGAATAAAGTGGGTGAATTTTTTCATTCTATCCACAATGACCCAAATAGAATCATGTTGCCTTCCCGTACGAAGCAAACCCACCATAAAATCCATATTCACATCTTCCCACTTCCAAGTGGGAATATCTATATCTTGAGACAAGCCTCCCGGCCTTAACTTGTTGGCAAATCGGACATTTGGCTACAAAACCCGCTATATCCCTCTTCATCCCATTCCACCAATAGACTTTTCGTAGATCGCGGTACATCTTGGTGGCTCCCGAATGAATAGAATACCGTAAACCATGAGCTTATTCTAGAATTTTCTCTCTCAAGCTATCAACATCTGAAACACATAATCTACCTTGGTACCTAAGAACCCCATCTCCCCCTTGGGAGAAAGCTTCAACGGAATTGTTGAGTACCGATTCTTTTAATTCAACTAACACGGGATCAAGGTCTTGCTTGGACTTTTCGTGCATTACAAAGGATGATTCAGAACCACTATGGACCATGACACCACCCTTGGTGGAATCCACTAGTTGGACACCTAACCGGGCCAACCTATGTACATCACGAACTAACTCCTTCTTCTCATCCTCTACATGGGTCACACTACCCATGGACAATCGACTTAGTGCATCCGCAACTACATTGGCTTTGCCAGGGTGGTAAAGGACATTCATGTCATAATCCTTCAAAAGTTCTAACCACCTTCTTTGTTGGATATTCAAGTCTTTTTGGCTAAACACATATTGGAGACTCTTGTGATCGGTGAACACATCAACATGCACCTCATAAAGATAGTGTCTCCATATTTTCAAGGCGAGTACTACCGCCGCTAATTCGAAATCATGGGTTGGATAATTCTTTTCATGGATCTTGAGTTGCCTTGAAGCATAGACAATCACTTTACCATGTTGCATAAACACACATCCCAAACCCACTCTAGAGGCGTCACAATATACAACAAAACCATTGTTACCCTCCGGTAAGGTCAACACTGGAGTGGAAGTAAGTTTATCTTTCAACTCTTAGAAGCTTTTCTCACAAGCCTCCGACCACACAAACTTAGCCTTCTTTTGAGTCAAAGCCGTCAACGGAGAAGCAATGGAGGAAAAACCCTCGACAAACCTTCTATAGTAACCGGCCAAACTCAAAAAGCTTCTAATATCGGTAGGGGTTAAAGGTCTAGGCCAACCCTTGACTGCATCCGTCTTCTTTGGATCTACCTCAATACCCTTGCTCAATAAAATATCACCAAGGAAGGCTACAGACCTTAGCCAAAACTCACATTTACTAAACTTTGCATATAATTAGTGGTCTTTAAGGACATGCAATACAATCCTCAAGTGGTTCATGTGCTCATTTTCACTCTTTGTATAGATCAAAATATCATCAATAACCACGATCACAAACATATCAAGGTAGTGTCTAAACACTCTATTCATTAGGTCCATGAATTCCACTGGGGCATTAGTTAAACCGAAGGACATTACTAGAACTCATAGTGACCATATCTTGTTCGGAAGGCTTTATTGGGAATGTCAACCCCTCTCACCCTTAGTTGATGGTCACAAACAAAGATCTATTTTGGATAAACAGTTAACCCCTTGAAGTTGATCAAATAAGTCATCAATCCTAGGAAGGGGATACTTATTCTTTATGGTCACCTTGTTCAATTGGCGGTAGTCAATACACACTCTAAGGGACCCATCATTCTTTCTAACAAACAATACCAGAGCACTCTATGAAGAGATACTTGGTTAAATAAAACCTTTGTCTAACAAATCCTTGAGTTGCTCCTTCAAATCTTTCAACTCGGCCGGAGCCATTCTATAAGGAGGAATGGAGATAGGTTGCGTATACAGCAAGAGATCAATGCCAAAATCTATTTCCCGTTCGGGAGGAATGTCGGGCAGGTCATCGAGAAAGACTTTCGGAAATTCATTCACCATGGGGACCGACTCTAGAGAAGGGGTTTCAGACTCAACATCCATAACCCTAACAATATGGTAAATACACCCCTTGGAGATCATTTTCCTAGCTTTGAGACAAGAAACAAATTGACCTCTAGGGATAGAATTTCTCTCTTTCCACTCTAAAATGGACTCATTTGGAAATTGAATTTTACTACCCGAGTCCTACAATCAATAGAGGGATAACAAGCATGCAACCAATCCATACCCAAAATCACATCAAAATCTAACCTATCTAACTCCACCAAATCCACCAGGGTAACTTTATGGGACAAAGAAATATGACAACTCCTATAGACTCTTTTTTCCACTACCGATTCACCAATCGGGGTAGAAACCAAAAAAGGCTCTATTAACACTTCGGGTAGTATTTCAAATTTCATGGCCACAAAAGGTGTCACAAAGGACAAAGTAGCACCGAGATCTAACAATGCATATACATCAATGGAAAAGACTTGTAACATACCGATCACAACATCCGGGGAACTCTCTTGGTCACCTCGGGATTGAAGGGCATATAAGCGGTTTTTCTTGGGAGCATATTCGAACCGCTATGAGGAGTTTGCTTATCTTCTCTCCCTTTGCCCAAAAGTGTTGGGCGATTCTTCAACTGATGCCCACTCTTACCACAACCATAGCAAACACCTGTGCTGGTAAGACATTTTCCATCATGTTTCTTACCGCACTTAGCACATGTAGGCCTCACCATAGAATATCCATCACTATTGCCTCCTTGAGGCTTAGGGTTAGACACTCTATCTTTGTTTACCCTTGGAGCGCTAGAGGAGCTTTGGTTGGAGAACCTTCTTTTGAACCTTGGTCTACCTTGACCCTCGAATTTACCCTTGGAAGAATTCCCATCATCGGGCCTTGCCCTTTTTACTTCCCGATTCCCTTGCTTGAGATTTTGTTCCTCATTTTGTTCAGCATGGACCATAAGACGTGAGATATTCATACTTGGGATTAGCGTTGCCGAACGAAATTCATTGATTACCAACTCGGATACCCCCATAACAAATTTGTTCATCTTGGCCCTAGAGTCTGCCACCAAGGTTGGAGCATACATAGACAATTGGGTGAATTTAAGGGCATACTCCTTCACACTCGAACCCCCTTGTCGAAGATTTATGAACTCTTGCATTTTTCGTTCCTTCAACTCTATGGGAAATAACCTAGCAAAGAAGACCGACTTGAACAATTCCTAATCTACCGAAGCCGCTCCTACGAGTCTCTCACCCTTCCATTGCTCATACCATACTTGAGCCACATCCTTCAATTGATAGGCGGCTAGTTACGCCTTTTCTTGTGGAGACACTCTCATAGCATCAAGCACCTTATACATTTCATCAGTAAACCCTTGTGGATCCTCTTCCACTTTGGAGCCATGGAACATAGGAAGATTCATCCTAGTGAAATCTCTTATCCTTAAAGCGGTTGTACTCACACGGGGGTTCACACGAGTCCTAGTATCCCTATTGACTTGGGCCGTCACGACCTGGGTCAATACTTGGATAGCCGACCTTATTTCCACATTTTTCATAATCCCCGCATCAATAGGAGCTTGAGGAACTTGAGCATCTTGGGGAGGAACTCCCTCATTCACGTTCTCATCTTCCATCCTTCTTGTGTTCGCCCTTCGTGTATTCATATCCTATAAACACAAGAGAAGGGTTAGAAAAAGGACTTCATAGAGTTAAAACTCTAAGGCACGACTAAAAAGTAATGAAATAAGTGAGATTTCCTAAACATCTTACAACCTCTCATTCATAAATGTGGCGTGCTTCACACTCATGAACAAGACTCTACTAGACATGGTTTATGAGACATCATCCTAGAATTATTCTAAACCTTGTGCTCTGATTACCAAGTTTGTCACGACCCAGGGGTACCCCCAGATGTAACACGACGTACTTGACCCCGAAGGGATCTCATACAAGCCCTTAGCATATCATAAACATAAGTGATAGAAATGATGAGGAATTTAAAACTTTTAACAATCGAAGTCTTTTCATAAAACCAAAATAGAAGTCTAGACATTGTCTCATTAACCATCTACTACATTCGAGAATCAATAGGGTCACAACCCTTTTACGATAAAGTCTCAAAGTAGAACATATGAAAGGAAACTAGAAAGAATAACTCTTGTCCACCAAAGCAAGGAGATAATCAATCCAAGATTTCAACCTAGAATAAGCAACTTCAACAACCGGGACCTACACTTATAGAAAAATGTAGAAAATATGGGTTAGTAAAAAATTACACCAAGTATGGAAGCCATGCAATAAAGTCCTTGAAACATGCAAAGAGGGACAATTTAGTTGAAATCATGCACTTTATAATTTTTAAGAGTCATCATGCATAATAGTGTAAATACATAAGTCAAACCAATCCTTAAGCAACCCTAAGCTTAACTTGTGCAATGCATAGATAGGATCCCATAATCCTATATAATACTAAGTATCATTTTTAGGTCACCATAATCATACATATCATACCTTGTCCTCATTCATAGCCAATACTCATAAACAAGTAAACATTCATGTTCATAGCTTATAGCAAGTAAAGTCACTCTTAGCAACAATTCATATCATACATGCATATATTCACATATCTTCTTAGCATAAGAAAACCACACCATAACCCCTTTCTAAAGCCTACTTGTGCAATGCATAAGTGAAGTCCCATACCCCTACTCACACTAAGTAGAACTCCTTGATAAGTCATAGGTATAGTTCATGTTCATGTTCTTGTCATATTCATATTCTTGTCATGTAGGGAAATAGCCTTAACCGACATAGACCATGTGTGCTACATGGAATCCGGTGTCATGTCCCTCACCGAAAAGATATGTCCTACTTGCCTAAGGTAGAACTACATGTATTAGCTTTTAGGTGGATCAACTAGCTAAAGACCTATGTGGGCACATGGTTATGAGATAGGGAGATTGCTTCTAGAAACCCCAAACCTATTGTATTGACGGGGGAGCTTCCATCTCATGAGGTTACTTAAGATGACCCGGCGCCTATTGTATTGACGGGAGGGCCTCTACCTCACATTCCATATCCACTCGCTGCTAAGCATAACTTTTCTAAAGTGTACATAATTAGTCTTGAATATTTGTATTTACATGTGTGAATGAGTATCTTACCCTTCATTCAACACAACCCATAAAAAAGCTCATGGATTCAATTAGGTGAGAATGGACTTTCAACCTTAGAATCATCAATATGTGAGTAAACCTTTCATATCATGTTCATAGTGTGTTCATGAGAATAGCATTTCTATCAACACAATAACATTATCATAATCATAGACATTACATGCATAATCATGTGTAAGAGTATGGGGAGAATGATATTTCAACAATACCACAATTACACCATAGTCATATAATCTTCACTCTCTAAGTGAATCATAAGTTCATACATAATTCTTATAGACATGTACAAACCCTCATAATTTTCCCTTCAAGGACCAATAATCACATTCAACCCAAACATCTAGAATTACTACCTTAGATATGGAGAATATCATGATTCAATAAACTCAATCAATATAGACATAATCAATTGACATGCTTCTATAATCAATCAACCCACATCATAAATTCACAATTTAGCAATATGGGGAACTCATGGGTTCTTGGGGGTATTTTGTCACAACTCGGGAGTACCCCCTAGACGTTACATGGCGTACTCGACTCCGAAAGGGTCTCATACAATCCCTTAGCATAATCATAGACATAAGATCATAGGCAAATAGTGCAGAATTTAAAACTTTTCTTTACAATCAAAGTCTTTTATAAAAATGAGAGAATCTATGACACTATGTCTCAAACCATCTAATATACTTGGAATAAAATTCTTGAAATACAATCTTAGGGACATAGCACTTACATAAGTTTAAAACATAAAAATAAAGACATAAAGAACATATGGTCGAGCCCTCGAATACAATGAGGACTCACCAATCTTCTTCTTCTTGATTTACTACAGTCCTAGCCACGAGGATGGAATCCAATATCTCCAAAGCTTACACTTATAGAAAATGTAGAAAGATGGGGTTAGCACAAAATGTACCAAGTATGGAAGCCATGCATAAAAATCCTTAAAACATGCATAAAAGGGACGCTTCATTTGAAATCATGCTTTATGCCATTTTTTAACATCATCTTTGAAATAGTTGGAGAATGCAACTCATAAAACAACTCACATGCAATTAATCATAACATAAGAGATGTCATCATAAGTACAAGCATAGTCTCCAACATAAGCATAATACATATCCCAAACTTCACAAGACATAGTTCATACACATAGTCAAATACCAAGTTCATCTTATCACAATAGGGCTACCATATGAGCAACCCTAAGCTATACTTGTGCAATGCATAAATAGCATCCCATAATCCTATCTACACTAAGTATCACTTCTAGGCCACCATGATCATGCATAACATACCTTGACCTCATCCATAGCCAACACTTATAGACAAAGAGCCATTCATGTTCATAAATTGTAATAAGTGAAGTCACTCATAACAACAATCTATATCATGCATACATAAGTTCACATATCTTCATAGCATAAGGAAACCACACTATAACCCCTTCATAAGTCTACTTGTGCAATGTACAAGTGAAGTCCCATACACCCATTCACACTAAGTAAACCCATTAAGAAGTCATAAGCATAGTCCATGTTCATATTCATGTTCATGTTCATAATTCATAATAAAGCATACAAATAATCATCATGTCATAAGGGAAACCTACTAAGACCACTCTCAAAGCCTACTTGTGCAATGTATGAATGAAGTCTCATACCCCTATTCACACTAAGCAGAACCTCTTAAGGAACCATGGTAAATAACCCATGTACTTGTTCATGTTACTTGTTCATGTCACTTGCTCAAGTCACTTGTTCATGTTACTTTTCATTTAGGGAAATAGCTTTAACCGACATAGACCATGTGAGCTACATGGAATCCGGTGTCATGTAATTCCACACCGAAAGAAGGTGTCCTACTTGCCTAAGGTAGAACTAACATGTTAAGCTTTTAGGTGGATGCACTAGCTAAAGACCTATGTGGGTACATAGTTAAGGGATAGGGAGATTGCTTCTAGAAACCCGGCCTATTGTATTGACTAGAAGGCTTCTACCTCATTTTCCATATCCACTCGGTGCTAAGCATTATTTCGCAAATTATACATAGCTAGTCTTGAATTGCATTTATATGTGTGAAGGCATACTTTACCCTTCATTAAATACAACTCATAAAATAGCTCATAGATTCATTTAGGTGAGAACTAACTTTCAACCTTAGAATCATCATTAGTATGTGAGAATAACTTTCACACCAAGATCATGTGTTCTCATGTGAATTGACTTTCAATCAACACAATAGGATCATCATGGTCATGTACATTTCATGCATAATAATGTGTAAAGGTGCATATGAGAACTATACTTTCAATTAACACTATATATACATCATAATCATGTTTATGCATGGAGTGTGTGTGTGTAATTGTCCTTGCAATGGCACAACAACATTATCATCAGAGACACTTCCCCCTCAAAGTGTTCATAAGCATGTACATAATATAACAATCATGCATTCAAGGATCATAGACCATGTAAATCAATACATCTAACATTCATTATAGTAGACATGTATATAATCATAATTCAACTAGTTCATTCGTTGCATGGATAAGCTTATATACTTATATTGTAGGTCATGTGGGTGAAGTCCTTACACAATAACACCATATACAATTCAACATGCATAATAGCTTTCTTCTTTAAAGCCTCAATATTCATAGTTCATTCCTTTTAGTTTTTACCTTTAAATCCCTAGGAGTCATCTTCATGTTATAAGTGTTACTCTCAAGCAACACCTCACATGGTCATCATGTCAACCTAACTCTCAAGGTAAACTAACTACATGCCTCATTCTTGATCAATTATAGTCATATTGGAAACATACAAACTCAATCCCAATACTACACAACCATGAACCATCATATAAGCCCTAATCAATTCAATTCATATCTTTAAGCTTTACTTATAAGCAATTCATGTCTAGATGATCTAATCCAAGGCAATTCAGCAAGAAGTTCATCAATCTTAGAAGGTCACATATAAACCCTCAATTAGCCACTTTCATGATATAACCCTAATCACATCAATTCACCTTAGAAATCTTAGGTTAATCAAGTATACATGTACAATTATACTTAAATCATGCAATTACATCATAATAAACTCTCATCCAATCAATTTGGATCAACTTGCAACAACATTCATAATGTAAATAAGAATCATAGATTGGGTTGGAGAACTCATGGATTCTTGAAGAATTCAATTTAAAATCATGTAAAATCAGTGATTCATTCTTAAGCAAACATAATTCAACCTTTAAAAGCAACTTTGAAAGGAATCCATGGGGTTGAGTTGAAACCCTAGATAATTGGGTTTTCTAGAATTGAGATAAAAGCTTTTGAAAGGGCTCCTTGGGTGATAGCTTCCCAAGGATGAAAACTCCCATACCTTAGACTTAGAATCCCATCAAATTCATATTAAGAAGCCTCCATCTTCAAGGCCTAACTTGATCCCTTCTCTTGGTCTTCAATGGAGTTCTAGAGAGAAGATTTTGGAGAGGAGGGTAATTCGGATTTGATTTGGGGTCTTGGGTTATGACTAATTAAAAGGTGTTTTAATACCATGAACTACTTTATATTAGTGAAATAAATCCATCATAATCGACCCTTAATGAAAACTAATTAATTAACAATTTACCAAATAGACGCTACACTTGGCCGAACCAAACCAGTAAAACAGTGATGATCCACGGACCCCCACCCACGGACCGTCCTGTCAAGGCGTGGTTTGGATCAGAGACATGAAAAATGAGGCCTTGACCTACAGAGTAAGACCACGAGGCGTGGATGGACCTACACCCCGTAGGTCCCATCCTTGGTTCACAAGGTTTTGCTAAGGGGTTAGGCTTTAGGGTCCTCCTTTAGGACCCCTAGGGTGGTCCTTGGGAAGTCGTACCTTGACGTTTAACCCCTAAACCCCTCAACCTAAGCTTGGGAACTCATTTTACACCCTCAAACCTCACATCAAACTTAAAACAAAACTCGTTAGGCTCTAGCTTGGTCTTACTAGTTTTCCGGGTTGTTACACTATCTCCCCCTTAGGAAGATTCGTCCTCGAATGACACTTTAAACACTTTATGGATTAAAGACTTAAGACTAGCAGCCCATCATGCATGAAACATCAAAATAATGCTCAACTCAAGATACACTATTCACAATGTGCACTTATTCAAAGGAGGAAACATCAACTCCAATTCAACATAATCAATGCAATACAAGGAAGTCTGAACTACATCTACCAACCCAAGATGCAAGAATTTCAATAACTAGCCATGTTCAAGGAGGAACTACCATCTCCTAATCATAATATGCTCAACGTACTCTCATGGAGTTCATATGCAATTTACTCTCAAAAAGCATTCCATTCAAGGAGGAATTTCTCAACTCCAAACCAAAGTCATATTTTTTCTTCTCATGAAGTACAATTGGCACTCATACTGAATGCATAACAACATGAGGAAAACAATACACATAAACTCATTTCCTTTCAAAACACAAGTTTTCATGAGTATGCATTATATAAAGAAGTCACGCAACACCTAAGCACATATCAACAATGTTGGCTAGGCACACCATCTCCCCCTTGGGAGTGAGCCTACACAAACACTTCCAAACATCATTAATCACATAGTCATCGGAAGAATTACCCTTTCCAACTATAAGCAAGCTCAACACAACATTATGGAGCCAATGTGCCATTTTATCAAATCTTAACCAATCATGTTCATCTCATGAAGTATAATATGCCATCACCCTACTAAAATGCACAACAACATGAGGAACATGTAAATCATGAAAACCCCATTTTATACTAGATAAGAATCTTTCAAAAACATGCATAACATAAGGAGATCATGGAGCTTTCTAAAACACTCATGACTCCTAAACATAAAACAAGCCCAGAAGGAACTCTTGGTCTCTATCTAGAATAGGAATAGAAGAAAAAGATGAGGATATCGAGACTCTCAATCAATTTTGTTAATTAAGCACATTATCTCCCCCTTGGGAGTAAGCCCCCCATTTTTTTCTAAAACCTCAATACTACTCCTTTCAAACAAACTCAAGCATTACCAAGGCTTATTATAACCTTACCTGGCTCTAAAACCAATAGAGGTCTAATAATTATGCATCCAAATCCTACCAAGGTTAACAAAAGTAACTCTATGGGACAAGGAAATCATAGGACACATATAACATCCAAGACTCCAAAATCATGAAATGAGTCAAGGAGAACTTATCACCTTAAGCTAGAGGAGGAATAGAAGGGAACATAAGGATGTTGGGAAATCTCATTGGCCCTTGGCCTCCCAAATACTCACCTTCAACTAAACCCTTCCTAAAATACCACTCCTCCGTATTTTCATGGGAGAACTTTCTTACCTTTCTATTTCTTAACTTGCCGGTCTAAGATCCAATTGGTACTTCAAAATTAGAGGGGTTCTCTTTTAAGCACTCTTGCTCACAAGCAACCTTACCAAAACTACTCAAAGTCTTATATGAGCCTACCAAACTGGAACTAAATTTCTCAAACTCACTACACCTCATAAGGTGAGATATTTTTTAAGCCAATGAACATCTAATACACTTCAACGACCTTGCTATCTAAGCACATTATCTCCCCCTTGGGAGTAAACCTACCCAGACTTTTCTAAGCACCAATTCTTTCAATTTCTAAGGTCGGAGCAAGTTAACACTCAACTTTTCACATCCACCACACAAGGTGATTCTAAGCCATGAAGAACTACTCTTCTTTTCCTCTTTTAGAGGAGTCTACTCACTCGATCATCTCTAGGCATCACTTAAACACCACTATTCATCAAATCTTCCAACACATCATAAAACTCACTATGGCTAAGTTGGGTTCTACCAACAAACACCTATAGTCACAATTAACCCCATGTATACTAAGGACAACATAAAATCTCATCATGTACAGTTTGTCAAGTCACAAAAGACAAGTACTATCGGACTCTAATAAAGCATAAAACGCATACCAAAACCATTGAGAGGAACTTTCTTACTCTCTTATCCTCTAGCCTTAAGCACCAGGAAATCTCTCATTTTGTGACCTTCATCACCACAACCATAACAACCCTCTCAACTCTACTAGGGTTGGATCAAGACAATTCTGGACCATTTTAACCCTTATCATCACTTTTGGGTGGGATCTACCAACCAATCATATCTAGGTATTATCTAAGCACCCTACTCAAAATGACCATACTTAAGATCAATCTTAAAATATAACTAACTCTTTAAAGTTGGTCAACACTTACACTCTTATTTCTTACCTTAACTAGGTAGTACATGCAACCCTCAAGTCAACCTTAAGATACAACATAATCCAAACTTATGACATAGAATTTCCCCCTTTCCACTCTCGGATAGGCTCATTTGGGAACTAACAATTTGACTATACGGGTTCTATCATCAACTAAACATAACCTCACAATCACCTTGCTAGGTAGGCACACTATCTCCCCCTTGGGAGTAAGCCTACCCAAATTCTTCTAAACATCTTTCATAACACAAAGGCAACTATGAAGCATCATTCACACTAAAGGCAACATCACAATCTAATACTTCAAATATCTCAAGTCACATAGCCATAATTGACATAACAACCAACCTTTCTCCCTCGCTCCTTGTAGCATAAGCCCTTCGAGTAGTCATATCCTAAAGACCATCGGATAAGGAATAGGAGAAAGACCTTATGGAGTTGAGCTCTATGGCACGACTTGGAGAATGAAGAAGTGAAGTTTGCTAAGTATACAATAGCCTCCTATTCATAAAATGTGGCGCACTTCACATTTATGAACAAGACTCTACTAGATGTGGTTTGAGACATCCTAAAAACCATCCTAAAAATTGACTCTAATACCACGTTTGTCACGACCCTAGAGTACCCCCTAAACGTAACATGGCGTACTTGACCCCGAAGGGGTCTCATACAAGCCCTTACTATAATCATAGACATAAGATCATAGGAAAATAGTGCGGAATTTAAAACTTTCCTTTACGATAGAAGTCTTTTATAAAAATGAGAGAATCTATGACACTATGTCTCAAACCATGTAAAATACTTGGAATAAAACTCTTGAAATACAATCTTAGGGACATATCCCTTACATAAGTCTAAAATATAAAAATAAAGGCATAAGGGACATATGATCAAGCCCTCAAATACAATGAGGACTCACCAATCTTCTTCTTCTTGATTTACTAGAGTCCTAGCCACGAGGATGGAATCCAATATCTCCAAAGCTTACACTTATAAAAAATGTAGAAAGATGAGGTTAGCACAAAATGTACTAAGTATGGAAGCTATGCATAAAACTCCTTAAAACATGCATAAAAGGGACGCTTAATTTGAAATCATGCTTCATGCCATTTTTGAACATCATCTTTGAAATAGTTGGAGAATGCAACTCATAAAGAAACTCACATACAATTCATCATAACATAAGAGATGTCATCATAATTACAAGCATAGTATCCAACATAAGCATAATACATATCCCAACCTTCACAAGACATAGTTCATACACATAGTCAAATACCAAGTTCATCTTATCATAATAGGGCTACCACATGAGCAACCCTAAGCTATACTTGTGCAATGCATAGATAGCATCCCATAATCCTATCTACACTAAGTATCACTTCTAGGCCACCATGATCATGCATAACATACCTTGACCTCATCCATAGCCAACACTTATAGACAAAGAGCCATTCATGTTCATAAATTGTAATAAGTGAAGTCACTCATAACAACAATCTATATCATGCATACATAAGTTCACATATCTTCATAGCATAAGGAAACCACACTATAACCCCTTCATAAGTCTACTTGTGCAATGTACAAGTGAAGTCCCATACACCCATTCACACTAAGTAAACCCATTAAGAAGTCATAAGCATAGTCCATGTTCATATTCATGTTCATGTTCATAATTCATAATAAAGCATACAAATAATCATCATGTCATAAGGGAAACCTACCATGCCCACTCACAAAACCTACTTGTTCAATGTATGAATGAAGTCCCATACCCATATTCACACTAAATAGAACCTCTTAAGGAACCATGGTAAATAACCCATGTACTTGTTCATGTTACTTGTTCATATCACTTGTTCATGTTACTTGTCATGTAGGGAAATAGCCTTAACCGACATAGACCATGTGAGCTACATGGAATCCGGTGTCATGTAACCCCACACCAAAAGAAAGTGTCCTACTTGTCTAAGGTAGAACTAACATGTTTAGCTCTTAGGTGGATCCACTAGCTAAAGACCTATGTGGGCACATAGCTAAGGGATAGGGAGATTGCTTCTAGAAACCCGGCCTATTTTATTGACGGGAGAGTTTCCATCTCATGAGATCATTTGTAGAAGACCTAGCCTATTGTATTGACGGGAAGGCCTCTACCACATTTTCCATATCCACTCGGTGCTAAGCATTATTTCCCAAATTATACATAGTTAGTCTTGAATTGCATTTACATGTGTGAAGGCATACTTTACCCTTTATTAAATACAACTCATAAAATAGCTCGTAGATTCGTTTAGGTGAGAACTAACTTTCAACCTTAGAGTCATCATTAGTATGTGAGAATAACCTTCACACCAAGATCATGTGTTTTCATGAGAATGAACTTTCAATCAACACAGTAGGTTCTTCATATTCATGTACATTTCATGCATAATAATGTGTAAAGGTGCATATGATAACTATACTTTCAATTAACACCATATATACATCATAATAATGTTTATGCATGGAGTGTGTGTGTAATTATCCTTGCAATGACACAACAACATTATCATCATAGACACTTCCCTCTCAAAGTGTTCATAAGCATGTACATAATATAACAATCATGCATAATTCACATATATTGCATTCAAGGATCAAAGACCATGTAAATCGACACATCTAACATTTATTATAGTAGACATGCATATAATCATAATTCAACTAGTTCATTTATTGCATGTATAAGCTCATATACTCATATTGTAGGTCATGTGGGTGTAGTCCTTCCACAATAACACCATATACAATTCAACATGCATAATAGATTTCTTCTTTAAAGCCTCAATAGTCATAGTTCATTCCTTTTAGCTTTTACCTTTAAATCCCTAGGAGTCATATTCATGTTATGACCATTACTCTCAAGCAACAACTCACATGGTCATCATGTAAACCTAACTCTCAAGGTAAACTAACTGCATTCCTCATTCTTGATCAATTATAGTCATATAGGAAACATATAAATTTAATCTCAATACTACACAACCATGATCCATCATATAAGTTCTAATCAATTCAATTCATATCTTCAAACTTTAATTAGAAGCAATTCATGTCTAGCTGATCTAATCTAAGGCAATTCATTAAGAAGTTCATCAATCTTAGAAGGTCATATATAAACCTTCAATTAGCCACTTTCATGATATAACCCTAATCACATCAATTCACCTTAGAAATCTTAGGTTAATCAAGTATACATGTAGAATTATACTTAAATCATGCAATTACATCATAATTAACTCACATCCAATCAATTTGGATCAACTTGCAACAACACTCATAATGTATAGAAAATCATAGATAGGGTTGGGGAACTCATGGATTCTTGAAGAATTCAAGTTAAAATCATGTAAAATCAGTGATTCATTCTTAAACAAACATAACTCAACCTTTAAAAGCAACTTTGAAAGGAATCCATGGGGTTGAGTTGAAACCCTAGATAATTGGGTTTTCTAGAATTGAGATAAAAGCTTTTGAAAGGGCTCCTTGGGTGATAGCTTCCCAAGGATGAAAACTCCCATACCTTAGACTTAGAATCCCATCAAATTCATATTAAGAAGCCTCCATCTTCAAGGCCTAGCTTGATCCCTTCTCTTGGTCTTCAATGGAGTTCTAGAGAGAAGATTTTGGAGATGAGGGAAATTGGGATTTGATTTGGTGTCTTGGGTTATGATTAATTAAGAGGTGTTTTAATACCATGAACTACTTTATATTAGTGAAATAAACCCATCATTACCGACCCTTAATGAAAAATAATTAATTAACAATTTACCAAATAGACGCTACACTTGGCCGAACCAAACCAGTAAAACAATGATGATCCACGGACCCCCCCACCCACGGACTGTGGGTGGGTCCATGGACCATCCTGTCAAGGCATGGTTTGGATTAGAGACATGAAAATGATGCCTTTACCTACGGAGCAAGACCACTAGGAGTGGATGGACCTACGCCCTATAGGTCCCATCCGTGGTTCATAAGGTTTTGCTAATTGGGGTAGATTTGGGGAGCTTTGGGGGTTTGGCTTTAGGGTCCTCCTCAAGGACCCCTAGGGTGGTCCTTGGGGAGTCCTACCTTGATGTTTAACCCCTCAACCTAAGCCCGAGAACTCATTTTACACCCTCAAACCTCACAGCTAACTCAAAACAAAACTCGTTAGGCTCTAGTTTCATCTACTAGTTTTCATTAGACTCTAGCTTGATCTTACTAGTTTTCCAGGTTGTTACAGATTTCATGATAAATCAACAATTAATCATCAATTCAACCATAATCATTCATAATTAAACAATTGAAAATGTTTTGGAAGAGAGCCTATGATTTAGATTGAAACCCTAACTTTTGGGGAAATTGGAATCTTTAAAATTAAGTTTTGAAGGGACCCTATGGGTGAAAGCTACCTATATATGAAAGCCACCATACCTTCATTAAGAATCTCCAAGAAATTTGAGGACCACAATCTGTGGTCCCCTTCATGAAGTTTGGGGTAGTAGCTACGTAAATAGTGTATGAGGCTCACAAGCCCAAGGCTTTCCCGCGAGGGGCTCCACGAGCCGTGGTCAAGACCACGAGTCGTGGTCCTTGAGGCAGTAGCTAGGCTACTTTGGTGCCACAAGCCCTCTTGCCCAAGGCATATTCACGAAGGGCTCCACGAGTTGTGGTAAAGACCACTGGCCATGGTCCCTCTCATAAAGTTGAGGCAGTAGCTAGGCCATTTGGTGGCCAATCTACTATGGCCAAGGCCACTCCACAATCCGTGGTCCCACTCGTGAAGTTGGGGCAGTGTGCTCTAAGCTAGGGGTAGCCTTGGCCTTTGGTTTTGGCTTGGCCCCTTTGCCTTGGCACTTACCCTTTGGTTTTGACTCTTATAGTCTCCGTTTCAAGTCTAGATGGTCTACTAATCTATGGGGAGTCATTTTTCATTTTTAACCCTTACATTTAGGCTCTAGTTTAACCTACTATTTTCTGAAGTGTTACACCCACCTATCCGTGGGTGGTTCCATTGGTACTGGCACCAGATTTTTTGAAAACTAGGATTTTCTTCATTTTGAGATCCGAGGTGTTACTTTATCTCCCCCTTGGGAACATTCATCCTCGAATGAAGTCTAAACTTAGCTGAATACGAAGGGAAGAAGTTGCAATCCCTACCACTAAGTATTAGAAATTAATTTCTAATTGAACTGAGTTCCAAAAACATGCAAATACGCTGAAAATGCAAGAACAACTGAAGGAACAAGGTACTAAGACTGAATTTACGCACGAATAAACTGAAAGACTGCAGAGGAAACTATTATCTCAAGTTGAAACAGAATCGGAAGGAAAGAGATGAGGATACTAGGCCTTCATGGCTGCTTCTGCTTCCCAACCAAGTTCGTTAAATCTCATCACTTTCTTCAAGGTTATATTTTCAGAAAAACCCAATCATCTATCTCAAACTCCAAGTCCCTTCTCCTTACATCTACATAGGACTTCTGTCTTAAATCTATCTCTGATGAGCTGAACTTTTCCATAACATCATAATCGAATCTGGCCCAATCAAGGCTGCCTCACCTACTCATCCACCTTAGGAACACATAAGTGACCATCTCTCCCTTGGGATAAAACCTCTACTTTCTGTTAATGAACTGCACCTTCCAACTGTAGCAGTATACGATCACTGTCCTATTTTTCCTTAACCTCCGCTACCAATGAAAATTTCTAATCTATTCTGGATTATCACACCACCATCTGATGTGTTCGTAAGACTAACTTCTAAGCGAGCAAGCGGATGAACATCTTTTGATAATTTCTTCCTTTTTCCTCAACACGTGCTACACTTCCCTTTAGAGATCATCTTTCTGGCCTTAAGGTAAGAGATAAATCGAACTATAGGCACTGAACTACTACCCTTTTATTCTAAGATTGGTTCGTTTGGGAACTGGAACGAACGATCCTAGTTCTACAATCGACTGGGCATAACAGGAATGTAACCAATCCATGCCTAGATTGATATCAAAATCTACCATTTCCAACTCTACAAGATCTGCTAAGGTGGATTTCTAAGAGACTGTGACATGGCAATTTCTGTATACCCGTCTAGCTATAACTGGGTCACCAACTAGAGAAGAGACTAAGAAGGGTTCTAAAAGAGTATCTAGACTGACACCTAATATTACTGCTATAAAGAGAGTTACAAAGGAAAGAGTTGCCCCTAGATCTAACAATGCAACAACATCTAAAAGAAAGACTCGTAACGTACCAGTGACCACATCAGGAGAATCTTCCTGGTCTTGGTGAGCCTGGAGAGCATAGAACCTTCCATGGCGCTGACCACCACCTGTACCAGATGACACACCCTGCTGAGTTGGGTGACCTGTTAATGATGTTGGGACTGTAGACTGAGCCCTACTATTGTTACCTTCTTGCCCATGCCTGGCAGAAGGGCAATTCTTCAACCTATGACCAGACTGACCACATTCAAAGCATTATTTCTTTCCTACAAGACACTCGCCCATATGGTTCTTACCACACTTTAGACAAGTTGGGTAATTCCTATTTCCTGAAACACTCTCATGAGACTTAGAGCCTTGTGCCCTACTATTCAGATCCTATCGAAATTGTGAGTGATTTCCGCTACCTGATTTCTGCTAAGAGTATTCATAGTTCCCTGTTCTGGCTTTCTTGTTGTCCTAAGCTTATCTCTCTCAACCTGCTGAGCATGAGTCATGAGCCTAGAGATATTCATATCCTCTAACAATATAGGACTTCTGCACTTTGTCTTCACTAGGTCGAATACCCCAAATAGAAACTTACTCATATGTGCCCTTGCATCGGCAACCATGTGTGGAGCATACCTAGAGAATTGGGTGAACTTTAGCCCGTACTCTTGGACTGACATTGAACCTTGCCTCAAATTCATAAACTCTTGTGCCTTAGCCTCTTTCAACTCTCTTGGGAAGAATCTGTCCAGAAAAGCTCAAGTAAAACACTCCCAAGTCAGAGGAGATGCATCCACACCCCTATTTTTCTTTCCACTGAGTGAACCAAATGTGAGCCACATCCTTAAGCTGGTAGGATGCCAACTCTGCCCTATCATTACCAATCACTTATATCACTCCAAAGATTTTCTTAACCTCATCAATGAAGTTATGTGGGTCCTCACCAACTTGTGACCTTAAAAACTCAAGCGGATTCATCCTAACAAAATCCCGAACTCTAGTTGCCACTGATCCTATTAGTAGGAACTGGAACCTGCTGATTGTTCTGCTTAGTCATACTTTTAGCCAAAATCTGAATCGCATTCTGAAACTCTGCATTCGAAACCTCATGGTCTGGGACGGGAGGAATTGCGTTAGTGTTGTGTGCATTAGCATTCCTTGGGTAAGCTCTACGAGGAGGCATGATCTGAAATGCATAACGTTGAATTAGAAACGAAAAGTTGGATCATACCTTATACACGATAAGAGTAGCAAAGAAAGTGAAGTTTTCCTAAAACACTTTGTAGTCTCCTTCTCATTAGATGTAGTTACTTCACTCCAATGAAAAGGACTCTACTTAGTGCGGCTTTAAGACATCCTAGGACTTTTAAACCTAACGCTTTGATACCAAGTTTGCCACGCCCCGAGGCTACACCTTGGATGTAAGCATGGAACCTAGGATCACGGTGACCCCAAGCTAACCTTGAGCTGGTGATATGCTCAAATTACACCTCCCAAAAGAAGCATAAGCAATCGTTATCAAGTAAAGAAGCCAACTTGTAGGTTGGGGTCCATCCCACGAGGAATATGGTTTAAACTTAACTTTAACCCATGATTATATTCGTTTAGTCAATGTATTTCCGAAACAATTAATTAAAATGGGGGGATTTGTGAAACAAATTCAGAAAATTATGTAAGTAATCAATGAGCAAGATTTAAACTTTAGTTGTTATCAAGATGAGAAAGTAACTAGGGTGTACGTGTTCCCCATAAGCTCATAACGCAATACTCATAGTAATAGCAACCATTTCCTAGTGTATTCCATGCAAAGTGATAAGTTAGGTATCTCTAATTCCTTGGTCCGGCAACTAGAGAATTTCACCCCGCACCTTGGTCCGGCTACGTGGATATAATTTACTAACCCTTACCTTTACCTCATATTAGACATCACATCGATGTATGGCTTAGTTTTCACCCTCACACCAATCGACATTAGAATATTAGATAGTATCACACTAAATTTAGGTTGATAATTTTTTTCCTGTTAATTACCTCTTTGGTCCGGCAAGTAGTAACGAGGCGAGTTTTAACTATTGCAACCACTAAAAAGACTTCTAAACGAAAGAATTATCAATGCATGCAATAACACTATTCAAGAATTGCTTAGTTACTATTCATGTTTTGTTAATCATTCATGGTTCCCACAACCCTAGTTGTGGATTTAGTTACCCATAATAGCAAGAACACGATTCATATTGTTAGAAGAAGAAATCATGAACTTACGTAATGAGAATGATAAACCCAGAATTTCAACTTGAATTTCCAAACCAAAATCTTCAAAACGAACTTAGGAAATTAAGAATTGCTAAAGTTGCAAGTTAATCTCCAAAGTCAAAAACTAGAACAAGAATAATAATGTCCAACTCCCTAAAATGAGGTTTACATGCCCTATATATAGAAAAATAAGTCTTAACTAAAAAGGAAACGAAATAAGGAAATAATGTTTCAGGACGCGTCTTCGATCTACGACACTGACCTACGGTCCATAGGTCCCTTCCGTGGCTCAGGACTTAGGCAATTTTCCAATCTTCAAAATTCTCCACTTCTCTGAATCAATCGACGGATCCACAGTACGGACCATGGATTGATCTACGGTCCATGGATCCTCTTCCGTAGCTCCATACTTAGAATCTTCAAAATCAGGTACTGGAACCACACTCTAAATGATTTGACGGAACAACAGTACGACCTGTAGGTCGATATACGGTCTGTGGTTTGCAACTGTGGTTCCACACTTGGTCAAGAATTCCCTGATTTTCCATCAAGCCTTGCCTGCCCATCTACGGTCATCATCTATGGAGCGTGAATGGACCTATGGTCCGTAGATCACCTCTGTAAATGCCCTGTTCTGCACATCCTTCAGTTGTGTCTCTCAGTTTCCACGTCTGAACATATTTCCTGCAAACATGATAAAAATACATTAAAAAAACAATACAAAATGGTCCTAGACACACACAACTCTTAAGTGAAATGTATTAAAAATACCGTAAACTCATGGTATATCAACACCCTCAACTTAAATTTGTTGTTTGTCCTCAAGCGACGCATTAAGACTCTAAACGACACTTGTATAGAAGTAAGCATTTCACGCCCAAGCATTCACATGGCTCTCTACCCCAACTCTCCTTTTGAGTGCAAATCTTTTCTCTCAGACTCAACAAGCTAACTTGTGCAGATCCAAACATGACAAAGAACGACCAACCAACACACAACATACACTGTTTTACTATCACCAAGGTACCGATTTTCCGACAATGTAACTAGTGCCCTTACCTCAAACGAAATCCCTTTTTCACACAATAAATATGATTTTGAGTACAAGGATTCATTCAACACTCATATTCAGAAGTAACTTCAAGTACAGTTAGTGCTCAATACCATAGGTTTGCCCTTATTTTCACTGCTTAGACTCTCCAAACTAGTTTCTAGGATCACTATAGGACTTTCTTGGCTCGTAATGTAGGCTTAGGGTCATGTGTGGTACATTTGGATACTCTTTAGTGACATTCTGCCCTCATTGACATTACATTAAGCTTTCTACCTCTTTTTGCCTTATTCTTGACATCCTACCGTTTTACCTTATTTCCCTTGATTCTCTTCAACCATGGATGTGACTTTAGACTTTGTAGCTCTTTATTTTTTCACTTTCTTCTTTTTCTTGAGTCTATTCTTTTCTTCCGCTTTCAACACTTTTGTTCGCCTTCTTTTGCACAAAGTCACATTCTCTCCTCTCTTTTCCTTTTTCTCTTTTTTTTTCAACACCAAACTCTTTTCATACCCATTTTTATTTTGGTTTCCCCTTTCATAGCCACCCTCAACTTATGGATTTTCCATTGGTTGAGGTGCACAATACCCAATGTCGGATTAGGGCCAAGATTGAGGTTACTTTTTACATTAGCCACCCTCAACTTAGGCTTTTGGCCTAAGTTGAGGTGCACATGTCTAAGGAGGGACCGGGGCCAACACAGTAAATTATAGGAAGGTGAGTTAGGGGTTTAGAAAGAAATGGTATAATTTAGGCTCAATTCATTTGGATCAAAGGGAGCATTTATTTCATTTGGTTGGATTCTTCTTTAGGCAATTTGTGGACTTATCAGAACAAGGGCCTATGATCACTTCCTATCCTCTAGAGTAGATTGTCTTGGCAGGACTAACCGGGCAAGTTCTTGATTGGCACATACACTATTTGAACAATCAACTATTCTCACACTCTTGGCACATAGTTTCATTATCAGATTATCATATTACCTAGTTCAAGTTTTAGCTTAAGTCATGCCATCAAGTTGGTTCATTATCATGTCATACTCAGAGCCAACACATTCAACTCATTCTAGTTTACAGATTTTAGCACATATCACAAATTTTGGATGGGTATCATTTTTTTTTCAAAAAGCTTTTGCCATCATGCTTCATTCTTTCTCATGTTTCTACACATACAGTCCTAACACATGCTAGTTCAACAGAAATTAAGCAGTCTCTTGGGGGAAAAGAACGCAGGCAAGAAAACCCCAAGAGAGGATTATGAGTTGGGTTACTCAGAATTCACCCTATCACTCACAATCCATTTACCTCACCCACAACAAAAATAGGCGTAATTGTCCCCAATGCACACACAAACAGTAAAAAGTAATGGATTGGGTGAAGCAAACCTGTGGCGCATAGAGCCGAAGACTCATCAACAAGCAGGTGGGTCTGGTTTCTCGAAGCCCGCTGGATCAACACTTGGGTCACCCTCAGTAGTTCCCGCATCTCTCATCTCAGCATCATCAGTAATGCTAACATCAACTCTCGTTGCACCATTAGTAGTGCTCACGCTGCTAGAGGCACCCACACTTGGACAAATTTAGGATACATACCTGGGATAGATGGACATCATTCACGGTCCGTAGATTGACCCACGGACCGTTGATGGGGTCCGTAGACCTCTGCACAGTGCTTTTTCTACAGATTTGGCTTTTCATCCATTTACATGTAGCAACCGTTAGGCCTTTATTTTTACAATTTCTGAACACTTTTTAGACACGGACCCTATGCTATATCTAGCCAACACTAATACAGAAAATAAAACACCTATCTAAAGGATTACAAAAATTCAAATAAACAAAGAAAACTCCTAAATCGAAAAGAAAAACCTATAGTAGGCTAGATTTTACATCTTGAGTTGCCTCTAAAGAAACGCTTGGTTTAACGTCATAGCATGACGCAGACCCCTTGATTACTCAAACTTCATCAAGATTCCATGCCTCTATCACTACATTTACACTCTCAGAATTTCCTATGTAGCTTTTTATTCTCCGTTGGTCGGGTTTGAACCTTGTCCCACTCCTTTTCTCGAGCTCAACCACTCCATGTTGGGACACTTGGGTCACTCTGAATGGTCCAGTCCACTGGACTTGGATCTGCCCGGAAAATAGCTCAACTTTGATTTATAAAACAACACCAGATCACTAGGAGCTAGTTTCCGCTTCTATGTCTTTTGAGCATGGCACTTCTTCTCCGTGTACAAGGCTGCACCTAACTTTGCCTTACTAAACACTTCAACACCTCATCCAAAAGTGTGACTCACCACCGATACCAATTTATCATCACTTTTCTGCTTTACAGACGTTAAAGGTCACCTCCTCCTTATTCAGTCGGAACTTCATCTGCCCTCTCTCCATATCGACTAAGGCACGCCCAGTAGCAAGGAATTATCTCCCTTAGATGATGGGGACCTCAAAGTCAACCTCGCAATCAAGTATAACAAAGTCTGCCAGAAAAATGAACGGCCCCACTTTCACAAGGACATCTTGAAGCACTCCAATGGGCTTTTTCACAGTTCTATCAGCCATAGGTAAATGCGTCACAGTTGGTTTTGGAGCTCCTAAACCCAACTTCTTATAAATCGACCATGGCATCAAGTTAATGCTTGTACCCAAATCACACAAAGCTTTTGCAAAGTGCATCTTACCGATGGTGAATGGAATAGTGAAAGCTCCAGGATCCTCTTTCTTTTGTACCAATGACCTCATAGAAATGGCACTACAATGCTGCAACCTCTCATCATTCTCAAAACTAACAGCCCTTTTTTGGGTCACCAAGTCCTTTATGAACTTTGCATACCCATGCATTTGCTCCAAAGCTTCTATCAAAGAGACATTGATGGAAAGTTGTTTCAAAATAGTTATGAACCTGCGGTACTTTCCTTCTTCAGCCTTCTGCACTAACCTCTGTGGAAAAGGAGGTGGAGGTCTAGGCATGGGAACAACCTTGTGGGCTATCTCTGCTTCCTTTTCTGTGGCATTTTTAGTCTCTGCGGTAACCTCAATCTCACCACCATCTATTTCTACCACTTTTTCTATATCAGATGGCATGGGGGGGTCAATAGTCTGCTTTTCTCCGCGAGTCGTGATTGCCATACAATGCCCATCATTCTTTGGATTCTAGATGGTGTTGCTGGGAAGCGTTCCCGGTTGGCGTGTATTCACAGTAGCAGACAACTGACTAAACTGCTGCTCAAGTTGCTTTATCGACACTGCATGGGCATCAACTTTTTGGCCAATTTCGGACATGTCATTTCTCATCTCCTTCACATTCTCATTAGTTGCATCAAACCTTCTCATCATCTTCTACATTATATCCTCAATACGTGACATACTACTTCCATCTTCCCTAGGACCATATTCCTGATTTTGAGGCGGAACATAAGGTCCAACCCTATCATTTCTGTTGCCATAGTTGTTCTGGTTGTAGTTGTTGTTACGATTGAAGTTCCCATCCCGGACATATTGACCCTCTCGGTTGTAGTTGCCATAGTTCCGACCTTGGTTTCCTTGACCTTGGCGCCAATTATCCATATTGGAACCTTGGGCGTTTGGTCGGAAACCCCCCGTCTGATCATTCATCGCATAAGTATCCTATTCATAGTAATACTACTTAATCGGTGGTGGATTCCTAGTCAAATAATTCACAACATTTACCTTCTCTGCACCTCCGCTCACATGCTTCAAAACCAACCCTAGTTCAGTCCTCATCTGAACCATCTCCTCACGAATCTCATCTGCAGATTGGTTGTTTGTAGCTTGAACAACAAACATGTTCCTCCTAGTATCCAACTTTCTAGTGCTCCAAGCTTTGTTGTTTCGAGAGATCTTCTCCAGTTTCTCCTTAATCTGCTCAAAAGTGCACTCACCATATGAACATCCAGCAATAGTATCAAGCACTGCCTTACTGTTGTCATCCTGACCTCGGTAGAAATATTCCTTCAGTGACTCATCATCAATCCGGTGATTCGGGACACCTCGTATGAAAGCAGTGAACCTGTCCCAAGAACTACTCACGGACTCTCCAAGTAGTGCTACAAAATGGTTGAGTTTATCTTTATGGTTCAGCTTCTTGGACACTGGAAAGAATCTTGCTAGGGACACCTCAGTCAATTGGTCCCATGTATAGATTGAGTTATAAGAATGCTAATTAAACCATACAGCATTATCGCCGGTCAACGATAGATGGAATACTCGCAATCGAATGACATCCATGTCTAAGTTCGGTCGACCCACACAGCTTTTGCAAACACTCCTTAGCTTAGTTACGTGCGCATGTGGATCCTCCAATGAAAAACCTGCAAACAAATCCCTCGTAGTAAGCATTTGCATCAAACTGCTAGTCACCACAAATGTATGCCCCTGAGGTAGAGGAGGTAGGACAACAGGTCTGTCAGATTCAACAGCACTAAAGTTGACCCTATAGTTATCACAAAGTCTTGGTCCTGGTTGATCATGTACCCTCACTGCATCTCTCAATAGATTCTCAGCTTGAATCTGATTATTCTCATCACCAACCCTCGGAGGCTGCAACCTAACACCATCACCTACTTCTCCTCCGATAGGATTAGCTGGCACTCCTTGATTATTCATTCTCCGCAAAGTTCAATTCAGTTCAGTTCTGGATCATAGGGAGTAAGTGGTTCTCCTTGACTCCGTGTACTTGGTATACACTAAAGTAGGAACCTGAGAGAGACAAAAACAAAAGAAAAAGTAAAATTAGGAAATATTTGACCAAAGTTCAATAACGTAGTTAAACTTAATCTAAAAGCCAAATTCCCCCGCAACGGCGCCAAAATTTGATACGCTCAAATTATACCTCCCTAAAGAAGCATAAGCGATTGTTATCAAGTAAAGAAGCCAACTTGTAGGTTGGGGTCGATCCCACGAGGAATATGGTTTAGACTTAACTTTAACCCACGATTATATTTGTTTAGTCAATGTATTTCCGAAAACAATTAATTAAAAGGGGGGATTTGTGAAAAAAATTCAAAAAATTATGTAAGTAATCAATGAGCAAGATTTAAACCTTAGTTGTTATCAAGATGAGAAAGTAACTAGGGTGTACGTGTTCCTCATAGGCTCATAATGCAATAATCCTAGTAATAGCAACCCTTTCCTAGTGTATTACATGCAAAGTGATAATTTAGGTATCTCTAATTCCTTGGTCCGGCAACTAGAGAATTTCACCCCGCACCTTGGTCCGGACGTGTGTATAATTTACCAACTCTTACCTTTACCTCATATTAGACATCACATCGATGTATGGCTTAGTTTTCACCCTCGCACCAATCGACATTAGACTATTAGATAGTATCACACTAAATCTATGTTGATAATTCTTTTCCCATTAATTACCTCATTGGTCTGGCAAGTAGTAACGAGGCGAGTTTTAGCGTTTACAACCGCTAAAAAGACTTCTAAATGAAAGAATTATCAATGCTTGCAATAACACTATTCAAGAATTGTTTAGTTATTATTCATATTTTGTTAATCGCTCATGGTTCCCACAACCCTAGTTGTGGATTTAGTTATCCACAATAGCAAGAACATGATTCATATTTTTAGAAGAAGAAATCATGAACTTACGTAATGAGAATGATAAACCCAGAATTTCAACTTGAATTTCCAAACCAAAATCTTCAAAACGAACTTAGGAAATTAAGAATTGCTAAAGTTTTAAGTTAATCTCCAACGCCAAAAACTAGAACAAGAACAATAATGTATAATTCCCTAAAACGAGGTTTACATGACCTATATATAGAAAAATAAGTCCTAACTAAAAAGGAAACGAGATAAGGAAATAATGTTTCAGGACGCATCTTCGATCTACGACACTGACCTACGGACTGTGGATTGACCTACGGTCCGTAGGTCCCTTCCGTGGCTTAGGACTTAGGCAATTTTCCAATCTTCAGAATTCTCCACTTCTCTGATTCAATCGACGGATCCACAGTACGGATTGTGGATTGATCTACGGTCTATGGATCCTCCCTCGTAGCTCCATACTTAGAATCTTCAAAATTAGGTACTGGAACCCCTCTCTGAATGATTTGACGGAACAGCAGTACAGACCGTATGTCGATCTACGATCCGTGGTTTGCAACCGTGGTTCCACACTTGGTCAAGAATTCCCTGATTTTCCTACAAGCCTTTCCTGCCCATCTATGGTCATCATCTACGGAGCGTGAATGGACCTACGATCTGTAGATGCCCTTTTCTGCACATACTTCAGTTGTGTCTCTCAGTTTCCACGTCTGAACATATTTCCTGCAAACATGATAAAAATACATAAAAACAAATACAAAATGACCCTAGACACACACAACTCTTAAGTGAAATGTATTAAAAATACCGTAAACTCACGGTATATCAACTAGCATATAATAAGTAAATTGAACAAATCTATGAAACGATAAACTAATGAGGAACCTAAATCATGAGATAACTAATAGTGGGGAATACCAAAACTTGTTTGAATATAAAAATATTGAATAAGAGTTTAGTGATACTGAACAATCACTAAAAAAACTACATTGAATCTAATACTATTGTCTGGAAGGCCTCTACTGACTAGAGTTGCTGGGACATGTCATAACTAACCCTAGCAAAACTGAAACTGAAATGAAAGACAAAATCTGAAAACATGTCTATTGTCCTCGAAGTATTAGGACTCACCACTAAAGCTATTGAATGTGGATCGGGAATCGATACACGCATGATCTGGATGTTGAGGACCTGAACTTACATCAAGAAAAGATGTAGCACAAAGTATGCGTCAGTACTTGGAAGGTACTGAGCATGCAGGATAGGATAAAAGCTGAACAGAGCATAACTAATCAATAATATAATCTGAACATGATGGAAATACTGATGCATACTGAAATGAACGGAACTGAATGCAATGACCAAGTACATAACATACTGAAACTGAATATTGATGTATATTTTAAAACTTGGTCAAATGCACTAGAGTCTGACTGTGGGAACTACTAGTAACCGATATAACCACCACGTGACCTAACTGTGGTGTCCGATGTATACACCCCATCGAAGGGCCTGATATACCTTGCCAGAGGTATAAAGGCATGACTAGCGCGATTACTAAAATTTATGCCCACAGAGGGGACTTAACCTAAGGGGCACGTAGTTCTGGGACTATGAGGGTACGTTGAAACCCTAGTCCACTCGGTACTAAGTCTACTCCCAACTGAATATGTATATGATACATTAGGATTGAAATACTAAAATACTGAATAGCTCAAAATAGTGACATGCAAATCTGAGAATGTAACACTTATATACTCATAATGTGACAATCAAAAACTGAAGTATGTATATATGTTTAACTGACCTAGCATGTGTAATTCATGAACTGAGAGAATCTACACAACTAGGGTTCTGAGTTTCGTGCAAAGAACTAAGCAATGATTCCACGAAAACATGATAATCTAATTGGAAATACTCTAACAACTAAATCACAACCAATATCTAAGATCTTAGAAACCCTAGCTAGGTCTAAGAAAGATATAAGAATCAAGAATCTGACTGAATTCTAGGGACCTAGTGGATGAAAGGAATCCACCAGTGAAATCCCACATGCCTGGTGAAGAAATCTACGGAGAAATCCTTTGATTTTGGGGATAGAACTGAAGAAAACTTATTGCATTATTGGAAGGGTTAGGGTCGCCTCTTTTCTTCTCTTTTGTTCTAAGTTTGACGATTTTTTAGTGAATAAATCGCTTAGGGAAAGATCTGACTAAGTTACTAGCCTTAAACTGACCAAAACTACGTAGCTTAGGGATTAAACGACGTAGTTTAAGTGACCAACACATAGGGCAAAGGACCAAAACGAACCTGACTTAATTCTGACGATGGCCACCCACGGAGGGACCTAAGGTCCTGGGTTGACCTACCAACCGTAGGTAGGGGTTGTCGGTAAAGTCTGCCCAACAGGGCTTCACTAAAATTAGCAGAGCCTTTTACTCATTGATGGGACTTTTCGCAAACTCGATGGCGTTGGAAAGAGGATTCAATTATCTATCATTGGGTAGGCAATGGGATACCTAATGACTTTTGTGCTAAAGTTATAGTCGTTTGAAGTTGACCAACATCAACTTCCCTCTAATTGGCTGCTGACCCTCACCTACGGTCCGTAGGTCCAACAATGGACCGTACAGGTTGAACGTGGGTGGGATTAGATACTATAAATATTTGGGTCTTAACGATGGAACCCCACCTACGGTCTATGATGAGTCCACAAATTGGACTCATTTAGGGCTTTATTTTGATAGAAATAGTGTCCTCAAATGCTTATTTTGTCTCAATATCTGATGAAAACTCTTAAGTTTCAGGTATTTGAAGTTTTAGTGGAAGCATGGACACTTAGATGAAAAAGGAACAAAAAGGCTAAAAAGAACGAAGAAGCTGAAGCCTGAGCATCGCCAAACACACTTGGCGATTCGCCGAAAGGACGCACTCCTCCCTTTGTTCCAGTACGCGAAGACCTAAAGGAGAAGGATCTAAAAGGCGATGAAAGGAGCAGTCGGCACTTCGCCAAATAGTTCCGCGAAGCAATACGATACCGCCCAATGGTCCAGAATGTGAAGATGCTAAAGGAAAGCATGAAATGGCGATGAGACAGAAGAAGGGCGAGTCACCGAGTTATTCGACGGCCTCGACTAACCACACCGAGCAATTCGCCAGCACTAATTTCTGAAGTCTATAAGTACTAAACTCTTTATAAATTTTAAGGAGTCGAATTATTATTATAATTTTTACAATAGAATAGTACTTTTTGGGATATTTTCTCTCAAGTTTGGAGAGGGTTTTGTTTGGGAGACTCGAAGAAAGAAGAATTTCATCTTCCCCAAGTTCGAAGTGGGTCTTTTCCATTCTTCTTCCTTTGCTTATATCAAGGTTTAATTCCTTATACCCATTTTATTTTAGTATCATTTTATATGTATTTTATTATTTCTTGATGTGTGGCTAAAAACCCCCATTCTTGGGGTGTGATTTAGCAAATATGTGTTCATATTGTTGTTGGGTCTTGCTTGCTAATAGGTTAGATGTATTTTAATGGTGATTTCACCTAGTGGTTGTGGTTTAATTTAATGGGTTTGTAGTTGCAAATACAAAACCACCCATGTGTTTTCGGCTTACCCGAGAGGGAGGTCGCGAAACCAAGACCACTAGACTGATGGCCTAAGGAGTGGGTCGACATGAGGTTCAGCCCGATAGGGTGAACCCTAGTCCCATATCCTAACCGTCAACTCGAGAGAGTGAGTGGGGTAAGGCGTAGGCTGGCCTTCATACGTCAAATAGGTGTTTGAGAGGAACTCATTTAAAACGGGGTAAGTTTCCCGAGAGGAAACTTATTTCCATCTAAAGCTTAGCCTAGTCACTATTATCTTGCAAATTTCCTATCGAAAGCATGTACCCACCGATTTATGTCAATTTGTATTGCGATCACACCCCAAGAACTTCTCCCCATACTTGAATTTTCTCTTTATTTTTGTTGTTTTTACTATACTTGTGACAAACCCCCCATTGATATTTGACACTTTGGTGTCACCCACTTGAATGTACTTTGTTTCTATTCGATAATTTCTCAAACTACAGCTAACTAGAACAAAATTTTAACCTAACTACTATTTTCACTACCACTCCCTTGGGACACGACCCCAACCCTTGGTTGGGTTACTATATTATCGAATATCGTAGACACTTATATCGTAGGTTAGTGTCGTTGGTCACGATAACCATCAAAATGGCACCGCTACCGAGGAGTGGTGTCACGTGAAGATTTATATTTCTAGAGTTTTTGTTCTTTCTAGTGTAGTTTTTACTAATTTTACTTTTTGTTTTGTTTTTCTTTGTTTATTGTTTGTGTATGTAGGTCCTCTGAGCATGACAGAGGGAGTGGGTGGCAAGCCAGTTGAGGCAGATCAAGAAGTCGAGGGTGACTTCAATATAGCTGCACTGGTATCTCAACTAAATGACTTGACCACCAAAATATCTGAGGTGGAAAACCAGTGCAAACACCAAGGGATGTACATACCTCCTCATGCGCGAAAGAAGTCTAGAGAAGATGAGAAAAGTCGTGTTGAGGACACACTTCAAATCATTCTCCAAAAGATCACTGATCAAGATCTAGTGTTGGTTGAAATGAGAGAGAATGTTGAAGCTTTGAATCAATTGATTGGATCTCATTCTAGATCAATCCAGCACATCAGATCACTCCTGATGTTTGCAATGTCTCAGCTCCATCCAAACGATATATTGGGGTTACTTAATGACACTAGTCCTAGCTCCAATAACAGAGAGTGAAGCAGGACCTACGTCGAGCCACGATGTTAAATAAGGCGCTTCATGGGAGGCAACCCAAGGTTGTAAATGTAGGATTTTACTTTTATAAATAATGGTTTGTTAATGTGGCAGGTTAAAAATGAGATAAGTGTGGAAAATTTCAAGTTGGCGAGCCACAGGTCCATTCAGCGATTCACCTAATAGGTCGGCGAGCTCGGCTGAATCTGCCGTTGGGCTCAATGCTAGTGCATTGCAGAGCCTGTAAAACTCAGCAAACTCGAAAAGCATCTTAGTGCATCGCCAACCTGTTCTGCGATCTCGATGCAGACCGCCGAATTCGCCCCCAGAAAATTGAAGATTTTAAAGAAAGGGCAGGACAAAAGACCGCTCAGCGCTTTGCCGAGTGGTTCGGCGAGTGTGACTAACGTTGCCGAATGGACAAGAACTGAACGGTTATATAAACGCCAAAGGTCAAATTTTTGAATCTCACTTTCCCTCATTTCAAACTCTCCAAAATCACACCGACGGTATTATTTTCTATATTTTTTCCTTAAATTAGTATTTTAGTCGGTGATTAGTGCTTGGGGTTGGACTTCTTTGCTGCCTAGCATTACAAAAAGCCATTTGATTGGCATCAAAGTCCTTCTGAGGTGACTCCGGGTACTGATGCCCAGATCTCGAGCACTACACATAGCACCGATACCCAGACAGATTGAGCGATTATGTAGACTGGAACCCCTCTTTACCTCCCTCTTTGTCTTACTTTATTTCACTTTTGGATATTTTTATTTGCATTTGAGGACAAATGTTTTATTTGTGGTGGGGTGAAGCCCACCTTTTGTGATTTTGTGACTTTTTGTCTATATATTGGGTTGTGAGCTTAAATCGTGTTTACACTGCTCTCTATGGATGTTTGAGCTTGAGGCTACTTTTATTTTTTTTATTGCAAATGATTTTGACCCTTCCCGAAAATTTTTGAATTTTTCACACATTTTTGCCACCCCTTGTGAGTTGAATGTGGCTGTTCGTTTGCAAAAGATTGAGTCTCGGTCTCGATCAATACCGATGACTTGAATAGTGCTCTCAATTGAACGAACATGAATGTGCGACTACGACGAGGCCAAATGAAGTTGCATAAACAATATGTGAACTCTTTGCATCTCGTTGTGATTAGCCATTTATCGAATTGATTTTCTTGTAATGACCATTGCACACTAGCGAAAGTGTGTAGTCTTGTTTGACTTAAGTGTCGATGCCTTGTGTGATTAGCTTGTTTTGAACCATGCATGAATAAACCCAGAATTTGCCCCGTTAGTCTGATTGAGTTAGAAATGTGTCCTCTTGAGATGATCTTAGGCAACTTTAAAGAGTGTGAGCCAAATTTGACATATACCTCTTTTGTGGCCAACCCGTGAACGTGTGAAACTCTTTTGAACACCCCCTTGAGCCTTACCCTTCTTTGAAAGAAAACTTGATAAAACCTAGACCTTTATTCAACCACCACCTGTAATCCTCATGACTTGTGATGTAGTGAATAGCCAACTTAAGCCAAAAGCTTAAGTTGGGGGTGTGGTGAAAAGGAAAAGGAGAAGTCAAGAAGTGCAAGAAAAGTCTCTTCTAACTCATGATGTTGCGGAAAAATGGAAGCCCTCCATATATATATATAAAAAAAAAAGAATAAGAGAAAAAGAAAAAAAAAGAAAAGAAAAGAATGAAAAAGAAGACTGTGGAATAAAAGTTCAAAAGAAATGGAGTTTCCAAGCAATCCATGGAGTGAATAATAGGATGACTTAGAAGCACTAGAAGAAAAAATGACAGAAAAAGGTGAAGAAAATGAAGTGTTGAAAGCTCCACAATTCATGAGGATCTTTAGTCACTGAGCCTAAAATGAACATACATTTGTACTCAGCCCCATTACAAGCCTTGAAAAAACCTTTTTGATCTTGAGTAAGCCGAATCGAAGATCGATTGGAAAATAAGGGCAAACCTATGGGTAAAAACATGTATTGTGCTCCTCTTTCTGAGTGTGAGTGTTGCATCTGATTCCTAATCTTAAATTGATTAACTTCTGTAGGTGAATATGGAATCATTCTTTGTGTGAGGGCATTCTGATACTGTGGTTGAGCTTGAACTTGCATTACTAGCAAGTATTGTGAGCATGAGAATCTTTGCTAATAGTGTGTCACAACTTGAATATTTGAGTACACAATTGATCCTTGCATAAGTAAATTGAGTTATGTTGTGTGTTTTCATGATTGAGTCTAGTGTAGCACCGTTTGAGACACCCTTTTTGAACAGTCGAACTCTAATTTGCTTGAGGACAAGCAAAAGTTTAAGTTGGTGGTGTTGATGAGTCCACAAATTGGACTCATTTAGAGCTTTATTTTGATAGAAATAGTGTCCTCAAATGCTTATTTTGTCACAATATCTGATGAAAACTCTTATGTTTCAGGTATTTGAAGTTTTAGTGGAAGCATAGACACTTGGTGCAAAAAGGAACAAAAGGGCTGAAAAGAACGAACAAGCTAAAGCCTGAGCAACTCCAAACACACTTGGCAATTCGCAGAAGGGACGCACTCTGCCCTTTGTTCCAGTACGCGAAGCCCTGATAGAGAAGGATCAAAAAGGCGATGAAAGGAGCAGTCGGCGCTTCGCCGAATAGTTCCATGAAGCAGTACGATACCACCCAATGGTCCAGAACATGAAGATGTTGAAGGCAAGTATGAAACGGCAATGAGACAGAAGAAGGGCAAGTCGCCGAGTTATTCGGCGGCCTCGACTAACCACGCCAAGTGATCCGTCAGCACTAATTTCTGAAGTCTATAAATACTAAACTCTTTATAAATTTTAAGGAGTCGAATTATTATTATAATTTTTACAATAGAATAGTACTTTTTTGGGATATTTTCTTTCAAGTTTGGAGAGGGTTTTGTTTGGGAGACTTGAAGAAAGAAGAATTTCATCTTCCCCAAGTTGGAAGTGGGTCTTCTCCATTCTTCTTCCTTTGCTTAAATCAAGGTTTAATTCCTTATACCCATTTTATTTTAGTATCATTTTAGGTGTATTTTGTTATTTCTTGATGTGTGGCTAAAAAACCCCATTCTTGGGGTGTGATTTAGCAAATATGTGTTCATATTATTGTTGGGTCTTGCTTGCTGATAGGTTACATGTATTTTGATGGTGATTTCACCTAGTGGTTGTGGTTTAATTTAATGGGTTTGTAGTTGCAAATAAAAAACCACCCAAGTGTTTTCGACTTGCCCGAGAGGGAGGTCGCAAAACCAAGACCACTAGACTGATGGCCTAAGGAGTGGGTCGACATGAGGTTCAGCCCGAGAGGGTGAACCCTAGTCCCATATCCTAACACTCAGCTCGAGAGAGTGAGTGGGGTAAGGCGTAGGCTGGCCTTCATGCAACAAATGGGTGTCCGAGAGAAATGCATTTGAAACGGGGTAAGTTTCCCGAGAGGGAACTTATTTCCATCTAAAGCTTTGCCTAGTCACTATTATCTTACAAATTTCCTATCGAAAGCATGTACCCACCGATTTATATCAATTTGTATTGCGATCACACCCCAAGAACTTCTCCCCATACTTGAATTTTCTCTTTATTTTTGTTGTTTTAACTATACTTTTGACAAACCCCCATTGATATTTGACACTTTGGTGTCACCCACTTGAATTTACTATGTTTCTATTCGATAATTTCTCAAACTATAGCTAACTAGAACAAAATTTTAGCCTAACTACTATTTTCACTACCACTCCCTTGGGACACGACCCCAACCCTTGGTTAGGTTACTATATTATCGACGATCGTAGACACTCGTACCGTAGGTTAGTGTCGTTAGTCATGATAAGCATCAGTCTGTGGTCCCACCTACAGTCCATGGGTGGTTCCGTTGTTACTGGTACCAGATTTTCTGAAAACTAGTATTTTCTTCATTTTGAGATCTGAGGTGTTACAATTATCCTATCCATGACCTTGAGTTAGTGGCGGTTGTGTTTGCCTTAATGAAGGCATTATTTGTATGGGGTCCATGTGGATGTTTTCACCAATCACAAGAGCCTTCAATATGTGTTTAGTTAGAAGGATTTGAATCTTCCCCAAAGGAGGTGGCTTAAGTTATTGAAAGATTATGATATGAGTGCTTTTTACCACCCCGGTAAAGCTAATGTAGTAGCGGATGCTCTTAGTATATTGTCTATAGGTAGTGTGGCTCATGTAGATAAAGAAACGAAAGTGTTGGTTCGAGATGTTCAAAGGTTGGCTCGGTTAGGTGTCAATTAGTGGACTCCACCAAGGGTGGTGCCATGGTCCATAATGGTTCCAAATCTTCCTTTATGATGGATGTGAAGGCTAAGAAAGGTCTTGATCCCATTTTGGTTGAGTTGAAAGAGGTGGTTCTTAAGAAATCTGTTGAGGCTTTCTCCCAAGAGGGAGATGGTGTGCTTAGATATCAAGGTCGTTTATGTGTTCTGAATGTCAATGACTTGAGGGAACAAATCCTAGAGGAAGCCCATATTTCTCGATATTCTACTCACCCGGGAGCCACCAAGATGTACCATGACCTACAGAAAGTCTATTGGTGGAATGGGATGAAGAAAGATATTGCGGAATTTATGGCCAAGAGTCCTAATTGTCAACAAGTGAAAGTTTAGCACCAAAGGCCGGGAGGTTTGTCCCAAGACATTGCTATTCCTACTTGGAAGTGGGAAGACTTGAATATGGACTTTATAGTTGGTTTGCCTCGCACCCGGCGACAACATAATTCGATTTGGGTGATAGTATATCGGATGAAGAAGTTGGCCCATTTCCTTCCCGTCAAGGTTTCTTATTCGGCGGAAGGCTATGCTAAGATGTACTTGAGAGAGATGGTGAAGTTTCATGTTGTGCCTTTGTCTATCACTTCCGATCGTGGTACCCAATTCACTTCTCAATTTTTGAAGTCATTCCAAAAGGGTCTTGGTACCAAGGTTAAGCTTAGCATGGCTTTTCATCCCCAAATCGATGGGCAAGCAAACATACTATCCAAACTTTGGAAGACATGTTAAGGGCTTGGGTGATTATTTTAAGGGTAATTGGGATGACCATTTGCCATTGATTAACTTTGCCTAGTATTGGTATGGCTCCATTTGAGTCTCTTTATGGTAGGAGGTGTAGATCTCCTATAGATTAGTTTGAGGTGGGTGAAGTTGCTTTGATAGGTCCGAGCTAGTTTATGAAGTTATTTAGAAAGTTCGACTTATTAGGGAAAGGTTGAAAATGGCTCAAAGTCGACAAAAGTCATAAGTCGATGTTAGAAGAAGGGATGTTCATGATTTGGTTTACTTGAAAATCTCATCCATGAAGGATGTAATGAGGTTTGGTAAGAAAGGGAAGCTTGGTCCTCGGTATGTAGGCCAATATCAAATTTTTAGACGTATTGGTAAGGTTGCCTATGAGTTGGACTTGCCAAATGAGTTGGCATTGGTGCATCCAGTTTTCCATGCCTCTATACTTAAGAAGTGTGTTGGATATTCGACATCCATAATTCCCTTAGAAGGGTTGGGAGTTGATGAAAGTATCTCTTATGAGGAAGTTTCGGTTGAGATTTTGGACCGGCAAGTTAAGAAGTTAAGGAATAAGGAAGGTACTTCCGTAAAAATGTTGTGGAGGAATCATTTGGTTGAGGGTACTACTTGGGAGGCTGAGGCCAATATGATGTCCCGATATCCTCATTTCTTTCCTTCTACTCCTACTCTAGCTTGAGGTAATGAGTTCATCTTGGTGTGTTCTATGTTTTGGAGTCATGTGTGTTTTATGTGTAATGATCTCCTTAAGTTATGCATGTTCATGAAATTTTATGTTTTGAAAGAAAATGAATTATATGATTGATTTTCCTCATGTTGTTGTGCATTAAGTATGAGTTGCCCATATGTTTCATGAAATGAATTGTTGAACATGCTTTAGTTATGCCTTTTGAGAGTAAATTGCATATTGGGTCCATAAGATTTCATTGAGGATGCTTTTGTGCTTGGAGAAGGTAGTTCCTCCTAAATATGAGAAATGTTTAAATGTTTCGTGCATAACGGGTTGTTAGATGTAGTTCCTACTTCCTTGTGATGCATTGAGTGTGTTTTGTATGGAGTTGATGTTTCCTCCTTTGTTTTGTGCATTGTTATGATGTTGCATGCATGATGGGCTGCTAGTCTTGAGTCTTTACTTCCGTAGGGTGTCTAGAACGCCATTCGAGGATGAATGTTCCCAAGGGTTAGATAATGTAACACCCCGGAAACTAGTAGGCTAAATTAGGGTTTAGTGTGAGGGTTTAAGCCAAGGAAGAGGGAAATGCAAGGGCCAAGGGGGGACAAAGGCTGCCCAAGCTTCCCCAAGAACTGACTCACCTTCACGACCACCACCACAGCCAGTGGTGAGGACCAAGGCCCGTGGTGTGGCTCGTGGTGGCTAGGCAGTAGCTCCCCAAGGGGTGCCCAAAGTTGGCTCATCTTCACGAGCCACTTCACGGCCAGTGGTGAAGACCACGGCTCGTGGAAAGGCTCGTGGTGATGCCTTCAACTCTTAGGGGCCAAGGCAAGGTGGCCTAGCCACTGGTCCATGACCACGAGCAGGACCACAGCCAGTGATGAGGACCACGGCTCGTGGTGCCTGTCGTGAAGCCTGGACAGTGGGCTACCAAGTGAGGTTATTTTGGGACTTTTTGGTTTTAATCAAATTTAAGTGAAGTCGTTTTGCCTTAGTTTAGTACATCTATATAAGTGATTTTAACCCTTTTAACTCACCATTCAAGTCATTATTCCCAAAACCCAAAAGATTTCCCCCAAAAGCTCTCCTCTCAAATATTTCTGTCTCTAGAAACTAGAAGAAGAAAAAGAAGAAGAAGAAGAAGAAGAAGAAAAGAAGAAGAGAAGAAGAGAATAAGAAGAAGAAGAAGAAGAAGAAGAAGGAAGTTCAAACTAGGCTCGAGGTCAAGGCTCAATTCCTCCATTGAAGCTTAGCATTGGGCATTGTTTTTAAGGTATGATAGCTTTCATCCATGGAGTTCTTTCAAAATTCAATATCAAAAGAAATATAGAAATCCCCATTGTTAGGGTTTGATTCAAAAGTCATGGGTTCCTTTCAAACTAGATTCTAATGGTTGAATTATGTTATTATAAGCATGAATTGATGATTTCCTATGGTTTTTATGATGTATCCCCAAGAACCCATGTAATTCTCATATTTCTCAATTGTGATCTTATAATGTGGGTCTTTGTTGATGAAATAGGAATTTTATGTAATTATGAATGAAGTGATAGAATTACATGAATTATAATTAAATCCATATCTAATGCTTGAATTCTAGATGCGATGATTGAAAGTAGGGTTTGAACCTTGAAAGGACAAAGTATGAGATTATGCATGTTTTTATGAAATCTAAGTAAATGCTCTTAGGACACTTTGAGAGTAAAGTGTCAATGATTATGATCATGTTGTTGTGTTTATTCAAAGGACATTCTCATGAACACATAATGAACATGATGTGAAAGGTTTTCTCACATAATGAAGATTCTAAGGTTGAAAGGCTTTCTCACTTAATTGAATCTAAGATTTACATGTAGACATGGACAGTGGAAGGTTTTCTCACGCATGATCTAGTGAGCTATTCTAACTAACTAACTTGGATTGGTTTTCAAGGACATCCTTCCAAGAGACATGAATTAAGTAAGACTTAATAAGTACTCCGTGGGATTTATTCTTAGCACCGAGTGGATATTGAAATGATATGGAAGCCTTTACGTTAGTTGAGTCTGGGGTTCCCATTTATTTCTCATGAGATGGAAGCCTTATACGTCAGTTGAGTCCGGATTTCTAGTAGAAATCACTGTATCCCATAAACTATGTGCCCCCATAGGTTTTCTAGCCAGTGGATGCACCTAAGCTAAGAGTTCATGGTTCTACCATAGGCAAGTAGGACAACCCTTTTTCGGTGTGGGGTAACACCGGGTGATCATGTTATAGCTCACATGGTGTCATGTCGGTTAAGGCTTATCTCCCACAACAATATTAATGATGAACTAGAACATGTTTAATGATGTATCTCGTAAGTGTTCAATGATGTTAAATACGATGCTAGTTTGCATGGAATATGATGATTATGGCTTATGTTATCCAACTATATCTATGATTATGTTTAAACTTGGTAAATTGCATGTTTTGAAATGAAATGTCCCTTTTAGAATGCTTTAAAAAAAATTACACATAGTTATCATACTTTGTGCATTTTTGTACTAACGCATACTTTTGTCTACATTTTTCCCTAATGTAGGGTCCGACCGATAGTCAGGGTCAGTTTTGTGGCTAGATGTTAATCTTGAGATTCTGAGTTTTGGTGAGTCCTCATGCTTCGAAGACGGAATTTTATTGATTAGTTCATTTCTTTCATGTATTTCTACTTTTGAACATGATGTATGGGCTAGGATATCACGACCCAGGGGTACACCCTAGATGTAACACGGCGTACTTGACCCCGAAGGGGTCTCATACAAGCCCTTAGCATATCATCACACAAGATAATAGAAAAGTACGAAAATTTAAAAAAAAACTTTATCCATACAATCGAAGTCTATTATAAAATCTAGCAAAAGTCTTGCTACAATTTGTCTCAAACCATCTAATACAACTTTGAATACTCTTGGGTCACATCCCATACAATAGTCTCAAACATGAAGATAAAAAGACATAAAGGAAATAGTGGCTTTGTCCTCGAAGCTATGAGGACTCACCAAATCTTCAACTCCTTTGCTCCTTAGAAACCTAACCTCAAGAATGGAACTCAAATCACCGAACCCTACATTAGATTAGAATGTAGGCAAAGTATGAGTTAGTACATAAGTACTAAATATGATAGCTAGCATAACATCATAAGAGCATAAAAACATAAGGGTTAGTCAACATAATACATAATCCATAAGCATAAGGAATACTTCATGAAACATCAACTATAAGCATAAGAGACAATATCCTAATCATAAGCAAAGTCTCCAACATAAGCATCATATAATCATTATTCCACCCTTAGTCCTTCATATCATAAGAGAACCATTTAAAGTAACCTCAATTCATACTTGTGCAAGGCATGGATAAGACCCATAATCTCATCCAAGATAAGTATCCCTTTTGGTCATCATAAACATAGTCCATGTACCTAATCAAGTCCTAGACTTTGATAAGTAGCTTCAAGTCATACTTTTGCAATGTATGAGTAAGACCCCATAATCCCACTCACACTAAGTACCACCTTAGGCCATCATACATACTTACCTCATAACCAAGGGAATCTCTCACCTTTAAACAAACATAACAAGGAAGGCAACTATAGCACAATCCTATCTAAACATACATCATATAAGATAACTCTTTCTTAGGTAACCCTAAGTTATACTTATGCAATGCATGAATAAGACCCCATAATCCTACCCAAGCTAAGTACTACTTTTAGGTCCTCATACTCATACTTCTTGATTTGGAAACTAGTCCCCTTTTTTAAGACATTGAACTCTAGGAGGCACTTCATTAAGCATATCTTAGTTCCTTATTAAGTTGAACCCTATGAGATACTACATTAAGTACATCTTAGTTCATCATTGTTTTTAACTCTAGGAGATGTTTCCACAAGCATAGTCTTAGTTCAATAAGTTTGAACCCTAGGAGATGCTTCTTCGAGCACATCTTAGTTCATTAATCATGTTGGACTCTAGGAGATGTTTCATTAAGCATAATCTTAGTCCATTAGGTTTGAACTCTAAGAGATGGTTCTTCAAGCATAATCTTAGTTCATTACTAATCTTGTTGTAGTTGAGATATAGCCTTAACCGACATGAGAACATGTGAGCTATCACATGATCCCTCCCAGTGTTACCCACACCGTCAAAGGTTGGTCCACTTGCCTTAGGTAGAACTGGTTTGTTAGCTTAGTCGGATCCACTAGCTCACTTTCCTATGGGGTACGTAGTTATGGGATACAGAGATTGCTACTAGAAACCCAGAACTCCACTAGGTGAAGGCTTCCATCTCATGAGACATACTTTGGGAAATCCGAACTCTACTAGGTGAGAGTTCCCATTTTGGAAGTCCAAACTCAACTAGGTGGGAACCTCCATCTCATTTCAATATGCACTTGGTGCTAAGTCTAAAACCGACAAGATAATTATTAAGTCTCTACTTTGACTCAAGTTTCATCGAAAGATGTCCTTAACAATCAATCCAAGTTAATTCATTAAATAACTTATTAGACCATGTGTGAGCAACTATCACCATCCATGACCTAGGTATGAAGGCTCTTTAGCCTTAGGTTCCATTAGGTGAGAAAAGCCTTTCAACCCAAGAACCATTACTATGTGAGGGCACATTTCATGTTAAGTTCATTATGAGTTCATGAGGCAACCTTTCAATCAACCCACAACAACAACCTCATCTTTCACACTTCACTCTCAAAGTGTACTCATAGCATTTACATAGATTTTACAAGAACATGCATACCTTCATAATATAGATCATATTAACTTTACTTTCAAAAGCTTCACTTCTTACAATCATCATACATACCTAGATTTCAAGGCATTCTAATCACATTCTTCATTATTAGGTGATTCTAGTCATAAATCATCATAAAGGTTCAACTTCAAACTTTACTAGTCATGATCCATCACATATTCAAAACATCTAGTTCAATTCATGTCTACATGTTTCTATCCTTGAACAATTACTATAGACATCATCAATTTTAGAAGGTCAACTCTAAATCTTTAATTTCACCCTTTCATGGCATAAACCCACATAGTATCACTTTCATCAATTAGACTAGGGTTAACCATGGAAAACATATAAATTCATCATAATATAATGAATCAATACTAAAATAATCATAAACAAGTAATATCCACTCAATTGGAATCATACTCAATCACTACCCACAATATAGGAAGATACCCTAGCTAGAATTGGGGTTTTGTCTTCACAATTAGGGGCAATCTAGGCAGCTCTATGGATGGAAGAATCCATAGATGAATAAGCTAGCATACCGTGGATATAAATCCCACACAAAAGCTTTCAAGAATGGAGGAATTTGACCTAGCTTTCTTCTCTTGTTCTTGTTCTTGTTCTTCTTCTTCTTCATTTCTAGAGAGAGAATTTCTTGAGGGAATTTGGGTTCTTTGGTGAATCTGAAATAATGATTTGGAATCGTCTAATTAAGGGTCTATTAGCTTTATATAGGTGTCCTAATTACTAATAAAATGACCCACTTAATATTAACTAACTAATTCTAGAATATTCCCTAAGTCCCCAACTTAAGACAACTTAACACAAAACTGCCCCAACCCACGAACCCCAACCCACGGACCGAGGTGGGTCCACAGGCAGTGCTACACCTCTGTGGGTGGTGGTCTCCAGCTCTAAAATTGGGGTCTTGACCCACGACCCCTTCCCACGGGGTGTGGGTCCACTGATGTTTGCGTAATCAAGACACAACTTCTGATGCAAGTGTCTACAATCGTACAATAGTTTAGTAACCCAACCAAGGGTTGGGATAGTCCCAAGAGAGTGGTTTTAAGAATTTATAGAAAAATAAAATTTAGTTCTAACTAGTCGTAGCTAAAGACATTAACGAGTAAAAAACATTGTATATTAAAGGGGGACACAAAAGTGTCAATTAACAATCGGGGGTTTTGTCACTACTAAGTAAAAACAGCAAAATAAACAAGGATTTCTAAGCAATGAGAGGGGATCCTTGGGATGTGACAGGAATATGGGTTAAGCTAGATTATTGGGTACATGCTTTCGATAGAAGATTCATAGAATAATTGTAACTAGGCTAAACTTTAAGGGGGATAATCTCTCTCTCGAGCAACTTACCCCGTTTCAAATGTGTTCCTCTCGGACACCAACTTGCCGCATGAAGACCAGCCTACGCCTTAACCCACTCACTCTCTCGAGCTGAGTGTGTGGACATGGGACTAGGGTTCACTCTCTCAAGCTGAACCTCATGTCGATCCACTCACACCAGCCATCATTTTAGTGGTTTTAGTTTTACGAACTCTCTCTCTAGCAAGCCGAAAACACATAAATAAACTTGTATTTGCAACCACAAATTCATTAAATTCATCCACAACCACTAAACGAAATCACATTTAAACTATGAATACACTAACAACAAGCAAGACCCAATAATTATCTTAACCCATATTCGCTAAATCACACCCCAAGAATTGGGGATTTTAGCCACACATCAAGAGATAGAAATTTATACCTAAATGAGTTTGAATTCAAATGGGTATAAAGATTTAAGTCTTGTTACATGCCAAGAATGAAGAATCCAAGAGACCCAAGTCCAAATCCTTGGAGATGAAACCCTCTTCTTCTTCAAGTCTTCAAAACCCTCTCAAATTTATAGCAAAAATATCCAAAAGTACTGTTCTATATGAAAACTATCACAATTGTTCGACTCTAAGTGAAAATTATAATAATTGTTCCACACTAAAACTAAAACTCTAACTAGTATTTATAGTTTTCACAGATTTGTGCTGCAGCGGATCGTTCGGGGTCGTTAGTCGAAATCGCCGATCAACTCGGCGATTCGCCCTTTGGTGTAGTTCATCGCCGTCTTGTACCAGCCTTCAGCCTCGTCGTGCTCTAGGTCATTGGGCGGCATGGTACTGCTTCGCAGAACTGCTCGGCGATGCGCCAACTGCTCCTTTTTTCCGCCGACTTGATCCTATTCTTCAGGGCTTAGCACACTGGAACAAAAGGCAAAGTAAGACCCTTCGGCGACTCACCAAGTGGACTCAGCGATCCGCAGGCCTTTATTTCTTCGTTCTTTTTAGCCTTTTCATTACTTTTTGCGACATAGTGTCCATGCTTTCCTTAAAAATTCAAATACCTGAAACTTAAGGGTTTTCATCAGATACTAAGATAAAATAAGCATTTGAGGACACAATTTCTATTAAAATATAGCCCTGAATGAGTCCAATTTGTGGACTCATCAACACCCCCAACTTAAACTTTTGCTTGTCCTCAAGCAAGCTTAAGTTCAGCCGTTCAAAAAAGGTGTCTCGAACAGTGCTACACAAGACTCAATCATGAATGCACACAAGAAGACTCAATTTACTTATGCAAAGATCAAATGTGTATTGAGAGATTCAAGTTGTGACTCACCAATATCAACGCATCTCAGGCTCACAATACTTGCTTCAAATGCAAGTTCAAGCTCAACTATAGTGTTCAAATGCCCTCACACAAAGAATGATTTCATATTCACACAATGGTTTCACAGTTTAAAGTTTTGGAATCAGATGCAACGCTCACACTCACAAAGAAGAACATAATGCATAATTTTCACCCGTATTTTCCAATCAACACTTGTTTCAGCTCACTCAAGATCAAAAAGGTCTTTTCAAGGCTTGTAATGGGGCTGAGTGCAAAGGTGTGGTTATTTAGGCTCAGTGACTTTCATCCTCATGAAATGTGGTGCTCTCAACACTTCCTTTCCTTTTTCCTTCATCATTTTCATTAGTGCATCAAAGGTCATCCTATTATTCGCTTCCCATGAATTGTTAGGAAATCCCTTTTTTCTTTATTCTATTTCTTTTTCTTTTCTGTCTTTTCTTTTCTCTTTTTTTTATATGGAGGGGTTCCATTTTTCTCAAAATCATGGGTAAGAGGAGACTTTCCTTGCACTTCTTGACCTTCCCCTATCTTTTCAGCACACCCCTAACTTAGGCTTTTGGCCTAAGTTGGCTATTCAAACTAACCACAAATTCATGAGGATTATGGGTGATGGATTAGGAAAGGTTTGTTCAAGAGAGAATCACACACTCACAAGGTAGGTCACAAAAGAGGTATATGTCAAATTGGTTCACACTTCTTTGAAGTTGCCTAAGATCATATCAAGAGATAGCATCACTTAGTTGACCGGACAAACGGGGCATATTCTAGGATCCATCATGCATAGTTCACAGGTAAACTCATCACACTAGGCATTGACACTATAAGTTACACAAGACTCAACACGTTCACTAGTGTGCAATGATCATCACAAGAGACTCAATTCGATACTAGGCTAGTCATAACGAGATGCAAAGAGTTCACATATTATCTATGCAACTTCATTTGGCCTCATCGTAGACGCACATTCATGTTCGTTCGATTGAGAGCACTATTCAAGTCATCGGTATTGATTGGAACCGAGACTCAATTTTTTGCAAAAGAACAGCCACATTCAAGAGCATATAACGGGTGCCGAAAATGTGCGATAAATTCAAAAAAAATGGAAGAGGTCCAAATCATTTTGCAATATGAAAAAAAAAATGAGCCACAAGCTCAAACATCCACGCAAAGTAGTATATAATAACACAATTTAAACAGAATAGCCCAAATATACACAACATACAAACATCAAATAGCACACAAAGGTGGGCCTCACCCCACCACAAATAAAAACAATATGTCCTAAAATGCAAATAAGATTATCCAGGATTTAGAATTAAAAAAGACAGAGAGGGAGGTAAAGAGGGGATCCTGTCGAATTGGTCGCTCCATCTGTCTAGGCTTCAGTGCCCGGAGTGACCCCCAGAAGGACCAGCTCCACTGGATCCAGCAACAGGTGTTAAGGAAGCTTGCACAGCAGCATCTATCATAATTGTTTCCGTCTCGATTAGGTCTTCATCTACAGCTCCCTCAGTCTCCTCAAGCATCTCTTCATCAGTTTCTGCTTCTGACTCAGGATCGGCTATCTGCTTCTCTCTATCCCCATGTCTAATGGTGGTCTGAGGCATCTCAGGCATGTCTAGAATCTCCATTGTTCCAAAGACCATAGACACATCGGTGGACTTCAAGTGGTCTACATCTTTTTGTAGTTCAGCAATGGCTGCTTTTAAAGTCGTCACCTCCTCTGTGGACCCTTGGTTGTGCTCACACGCCTCTATCCTGGCTGCTAGGGCATCAATGGTAGTGCTCAGAGGTGTCACAACATCAGTTAGGGCAACCTGGATTATGCCTGGAATAGAGGACTCTAGACTAGCAGTTCGACGATCAGCAGAAAGGGCTAGTTGTCCCATCCGGAGTAAGAAAGCTTGGGTGAATGGAAGCCGGGAAATAGCAGCAACAGTTGTGGGTCTTGGTGATCGTGCGGCAGCAAAAGAACCTGGAGTATCAGCGGGAGTAACAGTGGTAATGGATATACCTGAAGGCCCAGGGGTTGGAGTAGGCAGAGGTGCCTCTGCAGGCGATGATTCTGTGTTTACTAACTCCACCGATGCTGCCTTTTTCCTTTTTGCTTGATCCTTAAGGTACTCGGCTTTGATCCTCTGGATATCAGTAAAGGTTGTGGGCATCACTTCCACATCCTTTTTGGCATCTCGAGGCACCCGAGATCGTTTGCATAATTCTGTGATCAACACTAGGAATGGAAATGAGGTCCGGCTCTGGCTTTCACGCATGAGTATCTCTGAAGCAATGATTGTACCCAAGTTTATCTAAGTCTCATCTATAACGCAACCCAGGCAAGCTGCCTTGGCAAGGTGAAGGATCGACTCATTTTGGGATGGCATAATTATGCTACTGATAAAACCAAACCAAAACCTTGCGGCTATGTTTAGTTCTTTCTTTTCACTCGGAACTCCTTTCGCCGACCACTTTGGAGTCTCATCTGAAATTAGTGGGGCTAACCATTTTTTCATCTCATCCAGCTTTTTTGTTCTGATCAAGTACTGGCAGTGATCCCCAAAATTCGTGGACATGCCCAGGACTGTGTTGAATTCCTCACTACCACACTTCACCCTCCTGACAATCACATAGTCAACTTCTTTGAAGGCTGCTGCTAGCTGCTTTTGCTGGGGTATTAGTGCACTGTATGCACTGTAGAACTCTTTTACCCAGTTTGGAATATAAGGGCCACGGGGTTTAGTGAAGATTTGGAACTTGTGGAATCTTAGACACTCCATTATATCTGGGTGTCTGTCTATAACCCCGTCTATGGACAGACGCTTTTCCTCCAAAATTGTCCTCAGCCCCTCATCATTTACTCGATTCATTGATTTAGGCAGAGGACCTTGTACTGGAGGTGCTAATACCATTGCCTGCTCTGGAACTAGAAGTGTAGTGGTGGTAGGCTGGGGAGTCCTGACCCTAGATGGATCATTCAGCTTTTTAGTTCGCCGCTCAGCCCTCAGTGCTATTAATCGATCATCCTCATCAGATCCCACACCTTCGCTTTCAGATTGGTTGGGGTCATTTCTATAAAAGCCATTATTGTCAGTGCTTGCATCTGATAATTCAAGGGTCTTGTGTTTGCCCTTGCCTTTTTCACCAGTTGTGGAAAGTTTAGCAACCTTGCTTCTAAATGCATCTGCATCCTCGTTGATTGTAATCCCTTTTGTTTTACCTTGGGGTGGCCTGCTTCTTCCTACAACTTTAGATCTAGCCATTTCTGCAAAGAATTCGGAAGAAGTTAAAACAACTAGATCAAATTCAGAGGGGCACAATTGTACAAAGACTCGTCGAATAGATCGGTGAGTCGCCAAGTTGCTATGGCAAGTAGGATTTTATCCGCCGAAGGATACAATGCAAAAAGGTTCAGGGGTGCAGACAAAAAGGGCGACCATGGAGACTTTCGGCGAGTCGCCGAATGCTTTTGGCGATCAAAGATTTCTGGCTGAAAGTTACAGAACCCTTATCACAAGTAGACCAAAATTAAAGGCGAGATGGGATCATTTGGCGAATCGCCAAGTGATTCGGCGAGCTCGCCTCAGCACGTCGAATAGTCTAAATTTATCAGAAAGGCATAGCACACGACATAGGATAAAATTACTTGCAATGAGAGTATAAATATCACAATTAAATGCAGGGTTTGGAGAACCAACCTTTTAGGCAGATTAAGTCAAGACTGTGATGCTAGGTAGCAGGTTAGTAGATATCCAAGCACTACTAAAGCAGCTAGAATACTTACGAGGTGCGAAAATTCTGAAAATACTAAGTAGGTGTGATTTTGCGAAAATTGAGAGTGAGAGAATATGAAAAAGGTTGAAAGTCAAGATCCGTGACTTTATAAAAACCATCTAGATCTCACCCATTCGGTGAAATTATTTGAATTTGCTTTGCTACTCGGCGATCCGCCGAGTGTTTATCTACCTCACTGAGTTTTATAGGACCCTCAGTCAAAGTAAGGATCCAAATGGCGGTGTTTGTTGGGGTCGCTAATCTAGTCGGCGATTCGCCAATTGAACTTGTGTAATTCATCACGTACTTTTCACAAACTTTTCATGCCCAATCCTACAAAATCAAAACACCTTTGTATCAAAAATAACATAATTAAAGAAGTTAAGGGTTTTGGGTTGCCTCCCAAACAACGCCTTAGTTAACATCGTGGCACGACGCGGGTTGACACCTAAACTTCACTTTTGGGGTTAGCCAAAACATCATTTGGCAACCCCCTGCTTCGTGGCTGATGGAGATGAGGCATCATATGACCTAAGAGAGTTTCAATTATCTGGATAGATCTAGAGTGAGAATCGCTCATCTGATTTAGCACTTCTACATTTTCTCTAATCTCATCTAACACTCTATCTTGCTCATTTAGCTTTTAGAGAATGGTTAATACTATATCATTGATACGTCTATTTTCAATGTCCATAGATCTTCCCTGCTCTGTAGGTAGTATGCATTTGCTCTTCTCTTTGGACATCATCTCCAGTTCCTCGACCTTTTGGGTAAAGTTATCCATCTGACCCAGCAAAATGATCAATTGCTGGTCCTTCTCAGTATCCTTGTTGGTTTTAGCCACAAGGTTAAGGAATTTGGCTACGGTCTCATAGGTGTCACGACCCGGGAGCACCCCCTAGTCGTAACCGGCGTACTCGACCTCGAAGACGTCTAATACAAGCCTCTTAGCATTCATTCATCGCATAGACACTAAAACCATAAGGAATTAAAAACTTTCTTTACCAAGAAAACATTTCATTAAGAATA
>JAJOOG010000364.1:0-86771 GCA_029582565.1 Solanum infundibuliforme | reverse complement strand
TATATACAGCTAAACAAGTTTCCGAAGCACATTTTAAGAACTTTTTGGGTCAAATTCAATTATAACCATTTCATTAAGTTCTCGACTCCAAACTCACATGTGAGGCTCTAGTTTCACTCTATCATTTTCCGGGTTGTTACAACACGTTAGGAGAAAGACCAAATAAAACTAAACACTAGGGCACGACTTAGAAAATGAAGAAGTGAAGTTTTCCTGTCATCCGATAGCCTCCTATTCATAAAATGTGACGCGCTTTACATTTATGAACAAGACTCTACTAGATGTGGTTTGAGACATCCTAAAAACCTTCCCAAAACCTTATGCTCTAATACCAAGTTTGTCACGACCCGAGAGCACCCCCTAGTTGTAACACGGCGTACTTGACCCCGAAGGGGTCTCATACAAGCCCTTAGTATATTCTTCATAGCATAAGACATAGAAAAATTGCCGAAATTTAAAACTTTTCTTTACAATCAAAGTCTCTTATAAAAATGAAAGAGTATCTATGACCCGATGTCTCAAACCATCTAATTACTTAGGATAAAACACTTGAATACAAAAATTAGGGACACGGCCCTTACAAAGTCTAAAAACATAAAGGTAAAGACAATAAAGGACATAAGGTTGAGCCCTCAAATACAATGAGGACTCACCATTGTTCTTCTTCTTGATCTCTTATGAACCTAGCCATGAGGCTCGAATCTAAAATCTCCGAAGCCTACACTTATAGAAAATGTAGAAATAAAGGGGTTAGCATGAAAACGTACTAAGTATGGAAGCCATGCACAAAACCATTAAAAACATGCTTGAAAAGGGACATTTCACTTGAAATCATGCTTTATGCTATTTTTGAACATCATCTTTGAAATAGTTGGAGAATGCAACCAATAAGGCAACTCACATACATTTCATCATAACATAAGAGATATAATTACAATCACAAGCATAGTCTCCAATATTAATATAACACAAATACCAAGATTATCTCATCATTAAGTAATCTTCACATAAATACTCCTATGAAACACTTGTACAACATAAGCCAATATCACATTCCTACTCATTTCATGATAAAGCCATTACCTTAGTAACCCCTAAAGAACACTTGTGCAATGTGCGGTTGGCATCCCATAATACCAACCCTACTAAGCACTCCTTTGAGGCTACTTTGGTTATGCACTTCATCTTTAAACCTCAATATAACCAATAGTCACAATTAAGGAAGTAGTCATGTACATTACTTGAATTATAAGGAAAGTCAATCATAGTAATAACTCAAGGGAGCATGCAACAATTCAATAATCATCATATCATAAAGACACCACCCATAACCCCCTTTCAAGTTCACTTGTGCAATGTACATATGAAGTCCCATACCCCCATATATACTAAGTAAAGCCATAAAGAAGTCACAAGTGTAGTCACATACATAATAAACATCATAATAGGTGAAATCAACCTTAACATCATTCATAAGTTGTTATACATAAAGGACTCACACAAGAACTCCTCATAGGACCCACTTGTGCAATGTATAGGTAAAGTCCAAAACCCTCACCTATACTAATTAGTGCCCCTCAAAAAGCCTTAATTAAAGTTCATATTCTTAATCATAGGTCATATTCATATCTTATTTCATATTCTTAAAACATAGAGAGATTAGCAATAACCGACATAGACCATGTGAGCTACATGGAATCCGGTGTTCTACCCCCACACCAAAAAGAGGTGTCTCACTTGCCTAAGTTGAAACTAACAATATTAGCATCAAAGTGGATCCACTAGCTAATGACCTATGTGGGCACATAGGTACAGAAAAAGGAGATTGCTACTAGAAACCCAGACTTACTAAAGGTAGAAGGATTCCATCTCATGAGACAACATATATATATTGGGAATCCGGACTTGCTAAACGTAGAAGGTTTCCATCTCATGAGACAACATATATTTATTGGGAATCCGGACTTGCTAAATGTAGAAGAAACCCATATGGGAAGCCGGACTTGCTAAACGTAAAAACCTCCATCTCATATTCATATTCACTCGGTGCTAAGCCTAATTCCCTTAAATTAACTTTAAGTTTTTACTTAAGTTTATTATTCATAGGAGAGTGCACTTAGGCATTCATCGTAACCTACATTATATTAGCTCAAGGATTCATTAGGTGAGAAGAGCTTCTCGACCTTAGAATCAAGAACATGTGAGAATGTTCCTTCATATCATAGTCATATAGTTTTCATGAGAATTACTTTCATTCGACCTACCAACACTACCATAATCTTAACATAACACTCATTTTCATATCATAGCATAACATACACGTTCATATCATAGCATAACATACATGTTCATATCATAGCATACTTGATCATAATTAGGGTTGTAAGGGAGAGGGATCATAACTCAACACCACAATTCATAAATCAAGTAAGCACCTCCACCATAAGTGGATCAACAATTCTATAGAAGACTACTCATCAAATTGAAATCCTTAATTTATAGCCTTCAAGGATTTCTTCAAGATTCAACCCTATTTTCTTGACATTCATACATCATATAGGATAACATCATAATATAATAATGAATTATTTAAAAGCATGCTCGATTCTCATCCTTCATTCATCATTCAAGACATACTAGGGTTTGGATTTGTAAAAGAAGGTAAATCCTGGGTCTAGTGGGAAATTGTTCAAAAACCATATACATTACATGAATTCATCCACAAACCTTCATATAATAATCATAAACAATTCAATTCATGTCATTAAGCTTTACTTATGATCAATACAATACTAGATGATCTAGTCTAAGGCCATCTATCAAGATCTAACCCTAAATAACTAGAATTACCATGTTAGATAGAGAGGCATCATGATTCAGTAACATAATAAACCTAAACACAATTGATTATTAAGCTTTCATGATCAATCAAGTCACATCTTAGTTCATAATTTAGGAAGAAGGGGAAATCATGGGTCCAATGGAGATTTTACCCAAAATTCATTAATACTTTATTATTTCAATCATAAATCATCCAAATCAATCATAATAAACCTAAATTAAAAAATTGATTTAGTTTGGAAGAAGGCCCATGACTAGATGTGAAAACCCTAGATTTGGGGTAATTTGAAACATAGTTGAAGGGGCTTCTTGGTGATAGCTAACCAAGAATAAAGAGCTCCCATACCTTAGACTGAAGGTCCTTCCAAATTCGAGTTGAAAAGATCCTTCCTTCAAGCTTTACTTGATCTCTTTCTAGGTCTTCAATGGATGTTTTTGAGAGAAGAGTTTTGGAGAAAACTTTGGGGGTAAAGTTAGTTGTGATTTGGGGTCTTTAGTTGAATGAGTTAAAGTGATTAGTTTAGGATTTAATAAACTTATATAGGAGGTAATTTAACTAATTAACCGACCTATATTAACCCTTAATCAATTAACTAATTTATTTCCAAACATCTAACTTAAAACTAAATCTCTTAAAATTAGCAGCACCTACGCCCCTCCACCTACGGACCGTAGGTGGAGTTACTGAACGTGGATGGCTTCCGTGGTTTGGGTCGGCAACTCTAAATGTTGCAGGCTCCTTCAAAAACTAAGTATGGAACCACGAGCTCCATCCACGGACCGTGGTAAGGTCTAAGGGGCGTCACTTGCTTCCGTAGATCACCGAAAGCTGTTTTTAGGAGACTTGTTTTGGGGGCTGTTTTGTAATGTGTTGAAGGCTTAGTTTAGGGGGGTATATTAACTGCTTATAGTAGGTTGATTAATTAACTAAACATCCATTCTAACCCCTAACCTAAGTACTGACTTAACCCCCTAAGCTCGAACTAAAATCTGTCAACATACAGCTCAACCTACGGACAGCCTTCCACGGACCGTGGACCAGTCTACTGGCCGTGGTTGGCTTCCGTGGTTGATGGCTGGGGCTTAAAATGTTGCAGTATTCATGGGATACTAAGTATAGGACCACGCCCAAGACCTACGGGGCGTGGTTTGATCTACTGGGCGTGGAATGCAACCGTAGATCACACCAACAAAACTGAAAGCTTGTTGTCTAGACAGCTTTGGGGGGACTGTTTTGGGGTCCTCTTCAAGGACCCCTTAGGTGGTCCTTGGGGAGTCATATTCGGACTATTAACCCCTAAACATGATGTTCTAAGTGTAGGAGTCACTTCTACAAGTTTTCACCCTCAAACAACACTCCAAACTTCCACGACAAGACCCTTACAACTCACTATTTCAAATGACTAGTTTCCGGACGTTATAGTCGTTTCTTAACGTTTGACCTCTAAAATCATCAAACTAATTTGAAAAGACTTTTTTCATCATTTAATCAAGTTTTCAACTTTAAACTCACCTGTGAGGCTCTAGTTTCACCTAGTTTATTCCATTAGACTCTAGCTAGGTCTTACTAGATTTTTGGGTTGTTACAGGAAAAAGGAATTGGTTCGGGATGTGTATAGATTGGCCCGGTTAGGTGTCCAACTAGTGGATTCCACCAAGGGTGGATTCATGGTTCATCATAGTACCGAATCATCCTTTGTGGTTGATGTGAAGTCTAAGCAACATCTTGATCCTATTTTGATGGAATTGAAAGAATCGGTTCTCAACAAGTCCATTGAGGTTTTTTCCCAAGGGAGAGATGGGGTGCTTAGGTACCAAGGTAGATTGTGTGTTCCGGATGTTGATGGTTTGAGGGAGAAAATTCTAGAAGAGGCTCATGGTTCGCGATATTCTATTCATCCGGGAGCCACCAAGATGTACAGTGACCTACGGGAAGTCTATTGGAGGAATGGTATGAAGAAGGATATAGCTGGTTTTGTGTCCAAATGTCCGAATTGTCAACAAGTTAAGGCCGAACATCTAAACCAGGAAATTTGCTCCAAAATATAAATATTCCCACTTGGAAGTGGGAGGAGGTGAATATGGATTTTGTTGTGGGTTTGTCTCGTACTCGGAGGCAACATGATTCTATTTGGGTCATTGTTGATAGGATGACTAAATCATCTCACTTCATTCCCGTCAAGATTAATTTTTCGGTATAAGACTATGCCAAGCTATACATCAAGGAGGTAGTGAAGTTGCATGGAGTTCCTTTGTCCATCATTTCGGACCGGGGTGCTTAATTTACTTTGCATTTTTGGAAAGCGTTCCAATAAGGGTTTGGTACCAATGTTAAACTTCGTACCGTTTTTTACCCTCAAACAGATAGTCAAGCTGAACGCCCCATTCAAACCTTAGAGGACATGTTGATGGTGTGTGTGATTGATTTAAAGGGTAATTGGGACGATCATCTTCCCTTGATAGACTTTGCCTACAACAATAGCTACCACTCAAGCATTTACATGGCTTTGTTTGAAGCACTTTATGGTAGGACGTGTAAATCACCGGTGGGTTGGTTTGAAGTAGTTGAGTTTTCTCTAATTAGTCCCGAACTAGTCTATGATGTCATTGAAAAAGTTTGACTCATTTATGAGAGGTTGAAGATGGCCCAAAGTCGGCAAAAGTCCTATGCCGACAATAGAAGAAAAGATCTTGAATTTGAGGTTGGTGATTGGGTCTACTTGAAAATATCACCTATGAAAGGTGTGATGAGGTTTGGCAAGAAGGGGAAACTTAGTCCCCGGTATGTGGGCCCATACCAAATCTTGAAACGTATTGGGAAAGTTGCATATGAATTGGACTTGCCAAGTTAGTTGGCTCTAGTTCACCTGGTGTTTCATGTTTCCATGATCAAGAAGTTCATTGGTGATCCGATATCCATCCTTCCTTTATAGGGTTTAGGAGTTGATGAGAACCTTTCCTATGAAGAAGTTCCGATCGAGATTTTTGACCGGCAAGTTAAGAAGTTAAGGAACAAAAAGGTAGTTTCCGTTAAGGTCTTATGGAGGAATCACTTAGTTGATGGTGCTACATGGGAGGCCGAGGCCGACATGAAGTGCTGCTATCCTCATCTTTTTCCTTCTACTCCTACCCCTACTTGAGGTAAATAGTTTCTTGAGTTTGGTGTTTTGGAAATCATTTGTGCTATGAGTTTTCTTTATGATTTCCTTATATTGTGCATGTTCTTGTGAGAATTCATGTTTAGCATATATTGAGTTTTCATGATTTATATGTTCCTTATGTTGGTTTGCACTTTAGTATGATGATTGCATATTTGACTTCATGAGGTGAATTGATGAACATGCTTAATGATGTGTTGATGAAATGGCATATTGACTCTATAATGATGTGTTGAACTCAATCTAAGTTGGAGAAGGTAGTTCCTCCTATGATCATGTGAAATGATGAGTTTGGTGCATAATGAGTTGTGGATTAAGTTCCTACTTGCTTGTGATTACATTGTTTATGTCTTGAGATGGAGTTGATGTTTCCTCCTTTTTATTGTGCATTGTTTTGATGTTGGGCTTCTAATCTTGACTCTTTCCTTCCGTAAGGTGTCTAGGTCACCATTCAAGGACTAATGTTCCTAAGGGGGAGATAATGTAACACTCCGGAAAATGATAAGTTAAAATAGAGCCTAAACGTGAGGATGAACATCTTGAATGAGAGTTATAAGAGTCAAGGCCATGAGGCAAGTGCCATGGCCAAGGGGCCAAGCCAAAGCCAAAGGCGAAGGCTGTCCCTAGCCTTTAGCTACTGCCTCAACCTTCACGAGAAGGACCACGAGTTGTGGTCCTCACCACGGCTCGTGACGGTGGGAGTGGTCTTGCCTTGGCCATGAAAGATTGGCCACCACTTTTCCTAGCTACTGCCTCAACTTCCACGGTCCGTGGTCATGACCACGACCATGGGAGGTGCTCGTGGAGTTGACTTAGGCAAAGGAGAAAAAGCCCCCAAGTGGCGAGGCTACTGCCTCAAGGACCACGGGAGGGACCACGACTCGTGGTCTTCACCACGGCTCGTGGAGCCCCTTGTGGTGATGCCTTGGGCGTGTAAGCCTTGTGCCACCTTGGACGGGCTATTGCCTCAACCCTCCACGGGCATGACCACGTGTCGTGGTCCACTTCATGAGCCTTGAAGGGGCCCATGGAGATGACTTGGGCTCATGAGCCAAATGACAACAAAACCTAGCCACTGCCCCAATCTTCACAAGAGGGACCACGAGTCGTGGTCCTCACCACAGCTCATGAAGATGGGTGTGACACCTGGATGGGGACTTTAAGTGAGGGTCAATTGAGTCATTTCCTATTTTAGTCCAATTAAAGTGGGGGTGTTTTGGGTATTTTAGGGGAGGTTTATATATTGATTTTAAGTCAAAATTCACAAGACTTACTCATTAATTCACAACACCCAAATATTTCCCCAAAATCCTCTTCTCTCAATATTTATCTCTCTATAGTTCCTCCATTGAAGAATACCAAGAACTTGAAGGTTAGGGCTCAAGAATCAATCTCCTCAACTCCAATTCGTGGGAAAAGCTTCATTTAAGTATGGGAACCTTGATTCATGGAACACTTTTCTCCATGAAGCCTTTGAACTCTAATTTCAAAATTTGGGATATTGTTCAAAAACTAGGGTCTTCATTCTAGCCATGGGTTCTTCCTAAAAACGATTTTATTATGTTAATTGAATTATATTATGGATGATTTGATGTATAATGCTGATTTTTATTGTAAAATTCCCCATGAACCCATGAACTACTCCATGACCCCAATTTCATGAATTGTGATGGGTGTATTGATATAAGATGATTACTATGAATTGTTCCTATGTTAATCTAGTTATTGAATCTTGTTTTATTCATGCTTAAAGTAGTATTTCTAAGTGTGATTGTGAGACATGATTCATGACCCTTGAAGAGGGTAAATTGTGAAGGTTGTTCATGACTGATGAAAGTTGTATGTGAACTTATAATTCACTTGAAAGGTAAAGATCTTATCACCATTGTGTAAATTGAGGTATTGTTGAAAGGTCAATTCTCCCCTTACCCTTTACACATATTCAAGTATGACTTTCCTAGGATGGTGATAACATTTTTGTGTTGATTGAAAGGCTATTTCTCATGAAAACACTATGGATGTAATGTGAAAGTTCTACTCACATGTTAATGACGATTCTAAGGTTGAAAGTACATTTTCACCTTTAATGAATCTATGAGCTATTTTGATGAATTTTATTGATTGAAGGGTAGAGCACTCCTTCACACATGTAAATATAATTTAAGACTATTTATGTATAATTTGGGAAATAATTCTTATCACCGAGTGGATATGGAAAATGAGGTAAAGCCCCTTCCGCTAATGCAATAGGTTGGGTCATCTAAGTGAACTCATGAGATGGAAGATCCTCTGCCAATGCAATAGGTCAGGTTTCTAGAAGCAATATCCCTATCCCAAAACTATTTGCCAATATAGGACTTTAGCTAGTGGATCCACCTTATAGCTATACATTTAGTTCTACCTTAGGCAAGTAGGACACCTTCTTTCGGTGTGGGGTTACACGACACCAGATTCCATGTAGTTCACACGGTATATGTGGGTTATGGCTACTCTTCTCTATAAGATAAGATAATGAATGAAACATGAACTATAATATGACTTCTTCATGAGTTTACTTAGTAGGAGTAGGGGTATGGGACTTCACTTCCACATTGAACAAGTAGACTTAGTAGGATGTTATGGGATGGTTCCTTTATGTTATGATGAGATATGAAGGTATGCATGTATGTTGAATGGATAGTTGTTGTGATTGACTTTCCTTATGTTCAAGTAATGTACATGACTATTTCCTTACTTATGACTATTGATTATGATGAGGTCTAAAGATGATATGTATAACTAAGGTAGCTTCAAAAGAGTAGTTGGTATGGGTGGTATTATGGGATGTCAACCATACATTGCACCAGTGTTCCTTAGGGGTTGTTAAGGTGTGATATTACTATGTTGGGAATATAAATGTGATTATAGCTTGTCTTTGACATTGAAAATGCATGTTGGTTTCCAAACGTGATAAATAAATTATTTTCAACTAAAATGTACTTTTTATCATATTATAAGGATTTTATGCATGTTTCCATACTTAGTACATATTTGTGCTAACCCCTTCTCCTTCTACATTTTGATAAGTGTATTTTCCGGCTAGGTGACATACACTCTACTTTCTTGAAGAAGACTTGGATTGCTTATCTCCAAGTAGTGGTGAGTCCTCAAGTTCGAGGACGAATTTCCATTTCTTAGTTCCTATTGTACTTCTCTTATATTGAGACTTTTATTAATGTAAAGGGTTAAGTCCCAAAATTTGTATTCCTATGTTTTAGATAGTGTATGAGACAAAGTCTAGATTCCTATGATTTTCTTTTATGAAAAATTAAGTTGAACTTCGATTGTAAAAGTTTTAAATTTTTCCGCATTATTTCTATGTCTTATGTTATGATGATGCTAGAGGCTTGTATGAGACCCCTTCGAGGTCAATTACGCTGTGTTATGTCTAGGGGGTACTCCTAGGTAGTGAAAATTCTTTGTTTTAATATTTGACTCCTCAATTTGTTGTGCATACACTATAAGCCTAAAGATATTCATGTCATCATGGAGCATTGTCGTACGACATTCTTCACAAATCTACTCATCTCATCCCTCGAATCCACCACCATAGATGGAACATATTTGGATAGTTAGGTAAATTTAAGGCACACTCTAGAACACTCATGCTTCCTTGTCTAAGGTTAATAAATTCCTCCACCTTAGCTTCCCTCAACTCTCGGGGAAAGAACCTATCAATAAATGCTTTCTTAAACAATTCCCAATCAATAGGACCCGCTCCTACCGGCCTATTTTTCTTCCATTGAGTAAACCAAACTTGAGCAACATCCTTCAATTGGTAAGCGACTAGCTCCGCTTTTTCTACCGAAGTTACCCCCATAGCATCAACTACCTTATAAACCTCATCCACAAATTCTTGAGGATCCTCTCCCACCTTGGAACCAAGAAACACGGGAGGATTCATTCTAACAAAATCCCTAAATCTAGAAGCCATAATATTCACATTCGGGTTCACATGTGTCCCACCATTTCTATTGGCTTGAGCCGTCATAGCTTGGGCCAATGTTAGAAGTTCCGACCTAACTTCCACATCTGACATAGCCGGGGGTTTAACCGGAGCTTGATTCACTTGAGGAGCTTCTTCATTGACATTGTTGCCCTCCATTTTTCTTGCGTTAGCCCTTCGTGTATTCATTTCCTGAAGACACAAGAGAAGGGTTAGGAGAGGGACTTTATAGAGATAAACTCTATGGCACGACTTAAGAGTAATGAAAGAAGTGTAGTTTCCTAACATTTTATAGCCTCTCATTCATAAATGTGACGCACTTCACACTATGAACAAGACTCTACTAGAAGTGGCTTATGAGACATCATCCTAAAAACCATCCCAAATCTTGTGCTCTATACCATGTTTGTCATGACCCGAGCCTACACCCCGGACGTGACACGGCGTACAAGACTCCGAAGAACCTCATACAAGCCTCGTAGTATTCATAACATAAGACATAAGAAATGATGCGGAATTTAAAAACTTTAATCCATACAATTGAAGTCTTTATTTTCAAAAGCAAGTAGACATCTAACTTGTCTCATTTAACCATTTCATACAATCTTTGAATCAACAATAGGGTCACAATCCTTCAACGTAATCCGTAACATAAAATGACTAGAAAGAAACTACTAAAGACTCATACGTCCTCAAATCTTGAGGACTCACCAAAAGCTAGGAGAATAGTCGATCCAAGCTTTAACCAATAGAAGATTACCTTAAAAATCGGAACCTACACTTTGTAAAAAAGTAGAAAATATGGGTTAGTACAAAAAATGCACTAAGTATGATAGCCATGCAAAAATCATGCTAAAAAGGACATTTTAGTTGAAAAGCATGCATTTAACAAGTTTGAGAATTATCATGCACTTTTAGTATAAAAACATAAGTCACAAGCATATTCATCATGTAACTCATTATAGCATGATAGAACCATCTCTTAGGTAACCCTAAGTTATACTTGTGCAATGTATGAATGACATCTCATAATACCACACATACTAAGTATCACTTTGAGGCCACCATAAATATACTTACCATTCTTCATTCTCATCTTTAGTTAATACTCATAAACTAGTAACATTCACACTTAATAAGTCATGACAAGGAAAGCAACCTACAGCAACAATCCAAGTTAAAACTTCATCATTACATATAGCCTTTATGTCAAAATTGTCATTAGCATCCTTATAAGCACATTCTTTTCATTAGACATTATGACATTTGAGAAACACACCATAGCCACTCTCAAAGCCTACTCGTGCAATGCATGAATGACATCCCATACTACCACACACACTTCATAGAACCTCTTGAGTAACATAGCGCATAACTCACATGATGGGAATAAGCCCTAACCGACATAGACCATGTGAGCAAATCATGGAATCCAGTGTCTATCCCACACCGTAAAGATTTGGTCTACTTGCCTAAGGTAGGACCGGTAATTTAGCTTAGGTGGATCCACTAGCTAATAAACTATGTGGGAACATAGTTATGGAATAAGAAGGTTGTTACTAGAAACCCAGCCTAACATGGGGAGAGCTTAATATCCTCTCTGTGCTAAGCATTAAATTCCCATAGAGTAGTTAATTCTCTTTTAACATTCTTACACTTGAGAGGGATGCAATTGGCCTACCAACCCAAGCTACATTATTAAATACATGAAAGGGTGCCATTAGCCTACCGATTCAAGGTACATTATATCACACACATGAAAGGGTGCCATTAGCCTACCGATTCAAGGTTCATCATTATCATGAAAGGGTGCCATTAGCCTACCGATTCAAGGTTCATCATTATCATAGTTCATTAACTCATCATGTAAGGGATACCATTGGTCTACCGATTCAAGACAAAGCCTTAGAGTACTCCATTAATCATTCATGAAAGGGATGCCATTGGCCTACTGATTCATTTCAGTGAGGAAAGCCTTTCACATCATGTCATCATCATTCAAAAATGTATAATTGAGAATAACCTTTCAACAACGCAACAATTACATTATAGTCATGGTCACATTACTCTCCAAGTACTCTTAAAGAATGTACATAAACATCATAATCATGGTTCATCAAATCTAGGGTTACTACATTAGACATGGAAACAACATGATTCAAATATTTCAATTACTACAAGCACATTCTCATGATATTCATCTTTCTATAATTCACCCACATCACCATTCATAAATTTCGGACATGGGGTTACATGGTTTCTTGGGGGATATTAAATATAATCAACCATAGAAATTCCTCAATTAATACATAATTCAAGTAACCAATCTATAACATTCATAATTCAATACATTCTAGTCACATTCAACCGATACCCACACTTTAAGATCCAATTTGAAAGAATTGGGGGAACTCATGGATTCTTGAGGAATTCATCTTAAAACAGTAAATAATCATCAATTTAATCATATTATAAAGCAATCAAACCATTAGAAACATTTTTGAAGTGAATCCATGACTTTGAGTAAAACCCTAGTTTTTTTGGGGTAAAATTACAAGTTTGAAATTGAATTTGGAGGGACTTTATGGGTGAAAGCTACCCATAGATGAAAAGCTGACATACCTTAATGGAGTTTTCCCACTAATTTAAGAATAAAATCTTGGTTCTTCATGCCCTAGTTTCCACTTCTTCTTCTTGAGAAATTATAGAGCGAGAAAATTTTGAGAAGATGAACTCTTTTGGGTTCGATTTTGGGTATTTGGGAATAATGAAGTAAATGGGGTGTTTAATGACTTAAAAAACTATATAGGTGAAATAAAACTATAAATCAACCCCATTAATTAACTAACTAATTTGGAATTTACCAAAAGACCCTCGACTAGGCAGCCCCTACCGAGGGACCACGCCCAAGTTCATGGCTCGTCAAGGGCACCATGGCTCGTGGTCCCTTGACCAATAGTCTCTCCATCTTTACAAGCCTCCCATGAGGCTAAGGAATCCCCACGAGCCTTCCCACAATCTGTGGTCTTCACTACGAGTCATGAAGTGGCTCGTAATGGGAAGCCTTTTCTTGGCAGTCTTGGGAGCACACTGCCTCACCATCCACGGGTGGCACCACGACTTGTGGTGGCCACCACGGCTTGTGAAGGCCCTCGTGGTCATGGTGGGCAGTGGCTAGGCATGTTTTAGGCAGCCTTGGCTCTCTTTCCATGGCCCTCCTCCAAAAACCGTAACCCTTACCTTTAACCCTTGATGTTAACCCTCACGTTTAGGCTCTAGTTTAACCTACTAATTTCCGAGGTGTTACAGGCTTCATAGATAGTAGTGTTTTGAGGAGTCTTTTCCATTTCCATTGTTAATGTTTAAGACTTGAGTTGATTTTTTATGGTTAGTCTAATGCTTTAAATATTCTAAGTTATTTATCTTGAGACTTTGAGTTAATCTTTGCAAATTGAGGTCATATATTGTTGAGTAAGTCTTCCGCTGAGTATTGTGCCAGGCCAAGGGTTTGCTTGGGGACCATTAATGATTCTCGAATGCCGACCACATCCAGGGTGTAGGCTCAGGGCGTGACATGCATCATAAAAGGATGCATGTCAAATGACATCAGTACATTTTAGTGTACGAATATGTATTATAGCCGAGGCAAAATATTTAAATGAAAGGACTACAATAGATAACAATGTACTCAAGCTGAATATAAAGAAATAAATGAGTTAAATAATTTGAAGCTTTACAAAATACTTTCTCATATCTAAACTCAACATAATAAGTGTTATATAAAAATACACTTTAAGTCTGTTGAGAGATTCTCTCACCGACAACAATCACAATGAGCAACGTGATGATACAACGTCTTGTCCATGTTGCCAGAACTATGCTATAATGTGCTGGGGTATAGAGCCTCTCAACTAAGTGGATCCACTAAGTTCTGTCCAAAGGCACTAAGGATTCATCTATAAAGTATGATCCTGCACCCATGTTGGTAAAACATGGTTTGTTGGGGCTGTGAGTTTTCTGAACTCTCCCCCATATCGGTGCTCAATACTACTACCAATAATATATACTCTTGCTAGAATGTATAAAACATAATCTTTCTCTGGTTTGAGATAATTGTTCAAACTATCCTCTTAAAAGAGGTAACGACTCTGAAATATCTCTGAAACTCATTGCTCATTAACAAAACAAGGTTTCTCTTTGCTCAATCTAAAAATACATTTTGGTTTGAGTTAATTACTCAAAAGGGGCCTCTTTAAGAGGTAACTACTCTGTACTCAATCTTTCTGAAAACTCTTTTAACTTTTCTCAAAAAATATATTCTCTTTCTTCATGTAAAAATGAAACATTTGCGAAATGCTTAGTTCCATATACTCTTGCTTAAGTCTTGTTTAAGCTCTTTCTCGAAACTCAGTTTAAACAATCATGTTTTGTTTAAAAGATTCTCAATAAGAACTCAGTGAATACTCAAAAAATAGGGTTTATGCTAAAAAAAAGACATGAACAATCAACTCAATAATATCAATGCAAGATACAACAACTCAATAATCAAGAAATAGAATTCAATAATCAGTAACTCAGGAACTCATAACTCAATATCAACTCCTCTCAAGAATACTCAAATCTAAGGATAGAACCCTAGATTACTCTTTTACTGATGTGAAAGTAGATGTAGGGCATGAGGACAAACTAGTCCAACACTATGATAGCCTTCTATACCTGGAAGAACGAAGTTTTTGGTGAAATCAACGAAACTCGAAAAATGATTAAAACCCTAGCATTTCTCCTCTTGAAACCTTGATCTAATGAATTAAAGTGTTAATGAACGTAAAAGAATGGATTAACACTTTCTAAGTCCTTACTTAGGTATAAAACGTCGTGGTTTAGGCTTAGAATAGGGGTTAAAATGACGTACTTTAAGTACCAAACACATAGAGGAATGACCAAAACGTCCCCAGCTTAAAAAACTAACGGACTACCCTTTAAGGAAGGTTTCACGGACCGTTTAAGGCTCCACGGTTGGTGAAACTCTTCATGGGCTGTATAGCCGACCTTGAACATTTGTCGGGTATAACATTTTACTCCAAAATCGAAATGTGGCAAACTTGGTACTGGAGTTGGAAATAGGACTCAAAGATCTTTAATTTGATAGGTCACGGGCCACCTAATTCATTATGTGCCGAGAGATATGATCGTTTGAAGTTGACCTAAGTAAAATCTCATATTGAAACTCAATCGGTAAGAAAACTTTCAACTCAACTTTGTGCTACGGGTTTCTTGTGGCCTTAATTCATATACAAAATCATTCCCACACTAAAAAATTGACCTTAACACCTAAGAATAATTAAGAATCACTCGGTATGATCTTATACATAAAGAATTATTCAAGTCTTTACTTAGAAATTTTTGAGGTGTTACATATATAAAATCCATATATATATATATATATATATATATTATATATATATCAACAAATTGTACAGCCAAAAATAATCTTACATTCAAAACTTAAAACTTCACTACATAACTCAAGTTAGATTTTAGATGTTAGTGAATAGTTTTTTTGGTGTAAAATTATATAAGATTGTGCTAATTTTAGGTAATATTTTTTAAAGTTCATCTTTAATTACTCGATCATGAGTGAAATGTTCTTTTCGTGAAATTGTTTAACAATATGGTTTTTAGCTTAATATGATTGAGAGGATTTTTAAAAAAATATTAAAGTTATAATTCTTTATTATATGAATATATGTAAGTCGAAGTAAAACAAGTTATGGTTATCGAATAACCATACTGTAAAATACTAAAATTAAAAATACCAAATTATACCAAGTTAATTTAGTATGATAATGATACATTTTTTAGATGCCGAACACCAAAATTACAATACCAATTTTTAAAATATCGTACCATGTTTACCCCTACTCATGGTTATAATGTTAATATATATGAATGTGAACTTATAATATTTAGTAGAGAAAATAATTATTTTTTTGTCCCTGTGTGATTTTCTTATTTTGATTTTGATCCTTAAGATACCTCATTATTCATATTTATCCTTTAATTAATCAAAGTAAGTGATTTCAGTCCTTCTACTAACAATGAATATCAATTCAAAGATATGTTACTGCTATCAGGGGCAATTACAGTACTACAATAAGAAACACTTTTATACAAAGAACAAAACCTAAACATAAACCTAGTTTATAAATTCTTTCGTAATCATTTTTCTCATACAAAAGTACACAACCATTAGATGTGAAATAATCCTCTAATACACAACTTTTTGTGTTTGTTGGTTGATGAAATAATTTTTCTCTTTAGTTGCCTCCCCTCTTATATGAGGATACACTTTAGTCAGTCCTCCTACAACATATAAACCAACTTAGTGCACCTATTGAACAAAAACAATATCATTATGTTTGCCAATGAAATTCTATTGCAAGAGTGTGCTTATATTCACACAGACATGTAAATACTCGATTAATTTAATTTCAACTTATTTCTATAATATTTATTGATGAAAAATAAAAAATCTTTGATTTTATAAGAATCTGAGTAAAAGTTTGAGTTACAGAATGCCTAAAGCAACATATAATATTTGACATAAAGAATAAATACCATTTCTTTAAAAAGCTACAAGAGTTATAATAATCAAATATTTGTAGTGCGTATTCTAAATTTGTTTGACAAATTACATTTTGTGTTGGTTCTACTTATTATAATGACATAAGGACCTATTCTTCTTTTCTTTCTCCAAACAATTGATGAAAGTGAAAATTCAGAATTGCACACAATTAAATGCATAGTAAGCATAAACTATCATACATATAAGTCAACTCTTTAAGAACTGAAGTTTGCATAACTCAAATTCAAAATTAATTTAGATTTTCATGATTATTACATATTTTTGTATTGGATTTGTGTCATTTACATTTTCTATTAGAGATATTTAGAGAATCTTTTATTATAATAACAACTAATAGATTCTACTTTTCCTTTTGATGACACATGAAGATGGAGATTTGTACACCATTAAACTACACTATAAGGGTTGGTGGGTGTTTGAGCCACTGATGAACGATGTTAATGGACATATAGATTATTATGACTATTTCAACAGAGCTAAAAATTTCATTATTCAGACCAAAAAGTATTTGTGAGCACACCAAAAAGGACCAATGGAACTATGATAGGAGTGGATTCCAAGGGCAATCCATTACAAGGAGGAGAAGGTTTGGTAGATGTGGATGTAACCGAGAAAAGTGATGAGTGTGACGTCACATGTGAAGAATATGAGTCATTTAATGACTCTGATTATTCATGGGAAGAAGATGATATGATTTTTGATAAAATCATTGACTCTACTGTAGAATGGGTTGGCCTTAATAGAAAAAATAGAGAAAATCAAGTTAAAGAAATATCAATGGATCTTAGAGTTACCTCTAATATGTTGGTCATATTTCCCAATGACACTCAAGAAAATTGTCACGACCCAGACCGTCGTGAGTGGCACCCACACTAACCTCCGGTGGGAGAACCATTACTATAACCCAACTACACAACTACTATGAAAAACTAAGATATTTAAAGATACGGAAGCAGGTTTAAATGCAAGAATCAATAAAGTTTCCATAAACTCCAAAAGTCTGACAACAAATGCGTAAATAATGCCTAGAACCTGAAAGTCAATGAACAAAAACATCTACTAACGATAAGTCTAAGAAAATGGGTGCAACCCCAACTAAACATAAGAATATATAATGTACTAGTCTAAGTCTGAATAGAAATGGACTAAACATAACAAGAACTCATGGCAGCCTGGAAGAACTGGCTCACCCTTGAATTCGATTGATCACTGATCTCCTAGATGAGGTTTGTTAGTAGCTGCCTGAAGATGGCCTATACTCAACAAAGAAAGAGCAAGTGCAGTAGTAGTACTCAACCACAATGTACTGGTAGGATCATGCGGCTATTCCAATAAATGAGACATATACAAATAACCACAACATAATAAAATAGGCATATACCGAACATATACAATATCAGTCATCATTTCAGGATCAATGTACAATTCCATATTCTTAATAATACACATATATGACAAGTCAATGGTCCTCTCATGGAACCCATACCCAAACTATTAGTGTACCGGAACGTGGTACCCGTTCCAAGTTAGTGTGTCGGATTGCGACAGCCGTTCCAATATGTATGTCGGTACATGACATCTAATGCCAGTTAGTGTGTCAGAATGTGACACTGTAAGATCCCGTACTTTTTCTGTATTCTTGCATAATATATGTGGCGTAGTAGGGAATGGTTATATGAGGTGTATATGACTTTGTATCATACATTGGAGATTAAGATTGCAAATAGGTGGAAATATCAATGAACTAAACTAAAGTTTTAGATCAAAGGGACCCCTCGAACAAAGTTAAAGATTAAAGAAATGGCTCGGGTAGAACTTCGCTCGTTTGAAAGGTTTAAATTGTCCGATACCTTGTGGATAAGCCTATGAGTGTACAACATGCTAAGAATAGTGTGTTATGAGGTATTATAAAAGCACAAGGGTCGTATGTTATGTTTTGAAGTCAAGAAAATTTGTAAAACTAAGGTCTGCAAAAGTTATCAATGTTTCTCTAATAATATTTTCTTAACTTTGGGTCAAATGTCTTGGATGTTTTCTCCTAATATATAAAGAGTTAGAAGTACTATCACTATTAAATCGAAGGCCTACGAGTCTAATTTGCAGTGCACAAAACCCCATATCCAACCGACATCGGAGTAAAAAGTTATGAGGATTTTACTACGGACTGCCGGGGCAGAATCCAGATCGGATCCGGGTCGGGTAAAAAATGTGGTGTGTCAGCTTACTCAACGTTTTAAGCCACAAAAACATTTCTTTTCACTCTGTTACCAGAAACAAAGCTTATGAAATTGTTCTAGTGGAGTTCTTGCATGATGAAGGTTAACTTTTGACTAATTCTACCATTAAAGGTTGCCCTCGTGCCTAGAAACGTGATCTCTACACATTGCAATCATTTTCTCCTTCTATTAGCTGCGTTTGGAGCTAGTTTTTGAAGTTATATATTTGTAGTTATTGGTGTTTCCCCAAGGTTTACACGTGGTTAACTAAGGTAACCATCTAGGGTCTCTTTTATTATTGTTTTTATGAAGTTCTACGGACGTTTCATCAAGTTGAGGCCATTTGGCAAATCTGTCAATTTAAGATCAATTATGAACTGTTTATAGGTGCGTACCAGCTGTGTATGTATAGTTTTGCGAAGCGTAGGACATAAGTAACAACTTTCATGAAGAAGCTACGGCCATTTGAGCGTTCATTGGAAAGGCATGTTAAGGATAAGCTACGTCCTTCATTTTAGCACCACTCCTAGAAAATTCCTAAAACACCGAATGTGATATTTTGCTATTCTCTTGCAAGAAAGACATTCAGTGAAAGGCATTGGGATCTCAGCTGAATTATTTTCATGATTCTATTATTTTGATATTCCACTCATTCGGATAAATAGAGTATTCGACATCTACATGTCATTTTATCGGTTTCCTTGATTATATGTCTGCATGTATGAATTCATATTCTTCTTTGGGTGATGTGACTTAAAACATCACGGGAGACCTTTATTACTATTAACCAGCCCTCTTTTACCCACTAAAGTTATTATGAAAAATCTTTAAAGTAACTCATGATCTTCAAAACTCTCTAATAGAACTTAAATGTTTAAACTATTAAAACACTTAGTTTTTGAAATACTTCTTTTATAAATTATCCAGGAACCAAGTTAGGAGCTAAGTAAATCACCTTAAACTTGTTAGGAATATCTGCAAAGTTAGGTTATCTTTCTAAATTTCGAATTAACTTTTCAAACTTATTTGGAAGAATATTCGAGGTTCCATGAGATGGTTACATGTTATACTAAAATGATTATGGGGTCATGAGAACAAGACTACAAACGGGCCAAGATTGGCAACATGACAACAGTAACTTATAGGTCTTATAAATCCATGACATGACATGCTATGCATTCTACTCCCGAGCTATAATTGGGAGGTATGGGGCCTATTGCCTATATTTATACTTATAAGACAGAGATGGCCACAAGTTGGAGAATATAATGCCGGTTCACTACCGAAAGGCACCACTATTGCTAGCATTTGGTTGGGTATGTCATGCATTTAAATAAATAAATAAATATATATATATATATATATGTATGTATGTATGTATTCACGACATACAATTATACGAGCATACCATGCATATTTAAATAGTAGGGGTGCCAAATGTCAGCGATGGAGATTATTTGAGTTTCAGTTTCAGGTAGTATCTGTATTACCCTTTTATAGTAATTATTTATGATTCTACTTTTCACTTTGCATATCAGTACATTTTTATTTGTAGTGACTTCTCTTTTCTTGGGGACGCCGCTTTTTGTTTCGTGTGAGCAGGTATAGGCAGGGACTCTAATCGACTCACCCGCTAGGATTCAGGTTCAACTGTGAATTGGTAAGCTCCATCTTATCCTGGGGCTATCAGAGGATGTTTACTTTTGTTGTACAGTTTGAGTATAATCGGGGTCTTATCCCGATAGTGCTTATGTCACTCATAGAGGCTATTGTGGGCACAATATTCTGGGTTTTCTTTTAGTATGTTTCAACCTCCATCCAATAGTCTTGGCATGTATATATATGTTTGTGTGTAAGTAGGTATGTCTTCGGTTGTGGATAGCACATCTTTTTTTTTGGCTTGTCTACCATTGTTTGTATGGTTTATTCTCATTCAGGTCATGACTTTCAGGGTCCAGGCTTCATTTTTTAGAGGTTGTGCTGCCCAATCTTTTTGTCTCAGAGTTTGGTTTAGCTAGTATGTTTTAGTGGGTAACCCAATCTTATAGGGTATCAAGTGCCAGTTACTCCCCCGATTTTGGGGTGTGACAAACTTGGTATTAGAGCAGGTCGTATCCAGGGAGGGTCCATAAGTCGTGTCTTATAGATTCTTGTTTATTGGTGTGTTGTGCACCACACTTATAATTAAGAGGCTACAGGGTATTTAGGAATGGTTACATTTCATTAAATTGATAGATCGTGCTATAGTGCAAAAATATATGAACATTTGAAATCTAAATCGTGCTTTATATTTCTTATCTAATAGGCTGCCCTTGTTTCGGATATGGCAGATCGAGAGATAGGTATGTATCCAAGGGAAGGTACTAGCCATTCCCCACCGAGTCAAAATGATTGATATCCCTCGGAGGCACAAGATGAATCTCCAGTACCCCTAGTACCATCCTCCCCGACACCTGTTGAAGCTCGAGGAGACACAGTACCCCCAGGCTTACCAGTTCCATTGGTACCTGAGGAAGCTAGGGACACAAGACCTCCAGTACCTATTGTTCCTCCACCACAGACTAGGGAGTAGGGGATGAGAGAGGTAGTTTAGTTGTTGACTAGGATGGTTTCTATTCATGAGCGACAACTGGAGTCAGGAGTAGATACTCGGAGAGACCGGTGAGAAAGTTCGAAGGTACGAAAGTTTCTTCATTTGGTCCCTCTGTTATTTACAGGATTTAGTCCTACTAAGTATCCCCATGACTTTATAGACCATATAGAGTATTGAGGGTGATGCATGCCTCCGTCACAGAGGCAGTGGAGTTGGCTTCTTTTTGGCTACGTGATGTAGCCATCCTTTGGTATGAGGCATAGGAGAGATCTAGAGGACCTGATGCTCCACCAACAGAGTTGGAGGACTTCTCTGAGGCCTTCCTTTCCCACTATTTTACACGGGAAGTTCGAGAGGCCCGTCTTGACCAATTTATCAATCTGAAGCAAGGAACCATGAGTGTGAGAGATTATAGCCACAAGTTTAATCCTTTGGCAAGCTATGCATCAGATATTGTACGTACCATGAGAGCCAGAGTTCATCATTATGTTGATGGTTGGGAAGATCATTTGATCAGAGATTGTAGGGTAGCATCCCTATCAGATGATGTAGATATTTCGCGCATACACGCTTTCGCTCTGACTACAGAGGACCTTTCTCGACGGATTCGTTATACCCACAGGGATAGGGAGCAGAGTAAGATGGACCGTACTATGGGTTCTTATAGGGATCCAAATGGTGATTTTAGGCCCCCATTCCATCGGTATCCACCTCGACCAATGGGTAGTGTCTCACAACAGGTGTAGGGACCGCGATTTGATAGTTATAGTTAGTCAGGACCAGGTCAGAGCTCAGGCCAACCTGAAGGTCGTCGACATGATCGTTATGTATAGATAAGACATCCCATTCCTCATTGTACATAGTGCTGTAAGCCGCACACTGGGAAGTGTAGACAGGGTTCAGGTGCATGTTATCATTGTGGGAAGACAAGACATTTTATTAGTCGGTTCCTGAAGTTGAGCAGAAGTGATCAAGTTCAACCTTCAGGATTCACAACATCATCTTCACCCTTAGTCCGTGCCCCACGACCATGACTAGAGGCTACTTAGGGTCGTGGTAGAGGTAGAGGTGAAGGATATACAGGTTCGAGCAGTGTCCAGAGCCACTTTTATGTACTCACAGGACGACAGGATTCAGAGGCATCACCTGATGTTATTACAGGTATATTGACGATATCTTCTCAACCTGTTTACGCATTGATAGACCCTGGCTCTACATTTTCATATATTACTCTATTTATTGCTAGTAAGGTTGACATGAAATCTGAGTTTTTTCCGTAACCAGTTGAGGTGTCTATACCGGTTGGCGACTCTATTTTAGCTAGTCGTGTCTATCCCCGCTAATTTAGTTGAGTTGATTATGCTAGATTTTGATATTATTATGGGTATGGATTGGTTGGCAGCTTGCTATGCTAATATTGAATGGCATGCAAAGATAGTCAGATTTTTCTTTCTAGGTGAACCAGTCCTTGAGTGGAAGGGTAATGCAACAACACCTAAGGGTAGGTTTATTTCATACCTTATGGCTCGAAAGTTGATTGCTAAAGGTTGTATATACCATATGGTTCATGTACATGATATTGATAAAGAGTCCATTACTCTTCAGTCAATTCCTATTGTTAATGAATTTCCAATGGTATTCCCTGATGATCTACCATGAATTCCCCTAGAAAGGGAAATTGATTTCGCTATAGACTTGCTTCCTGATACGCAACCTATATCGATTCCTCCCTATAGAATGGCCCCTGCAGAGCTAAGAGAATTGAAGAAACAACTGAAGGACATGCTCGATAAAGGCTTTATCACGCTAAGTACTTCCCCATGGGGTTCCCCAGTGCTCTTTGTTTGAAAGAAAGGTGGATCCTTACGAATGTGTATTGACTATAAACACCGAAATAAAGTCACTATAAAGAATAAATATCATCTTCCACAGATTGATGACTTATTCGATGAGTTACAAGGTGCCAAATGCTTTTCCAAGATTGACTTATGGTCTGGTTACCATCAGCTGCGAGTCAGGGAAGTTGATATCCCAAAAACAATATTTAGGACGAGGTATGGCCATTTTGAATTCCTTGTTATGTCTTTCGGGCTTACAAATTCCCCAACAACCTTTATGGATCTTATGAATCGAGCCTTCAAACCATTCTTGGATGAATTTGTGATTGTGTTTATTTATGACATTCTTATATATTCACGGTCGGAAGCTGAGCATGCAGACCACTTGCGAGCAGTATTGCAAACTCTCCAAGATTGTAGGTTATATGCTAAATTCTCTAAATGTGCTTTTTGTCTTACTTCTGTCACTTTTCTTGGTTATGTTATTACAAGTGAGGGTATTAAGGTTGATGGACAAAAGATTGAAGCAGTGATGACTTGGCCGAGGCCCTTAAATCCAACGGAGGTTCACAACTTTTTAGGCTTGACAGGGTATTACCGAAGGTTTGTGGAGGGATTCTCTTCTATCTCTGCACCACTGACAAAATTGAGACATAAGGCAACTAAGTTTCAGTGGACCGAGGCATGCGAACAAAGCTTTCAGGAACTAAAAAAAGGCTTACCACTGCACATATCCTAACTCTTCTGGATGGTAATGATAGCAATGTTGTTTGTTGTGATGCCTCAAGAATTGGACTAGGTTGTGTTCTTATGCAGCATGGTAAGGTTATTGCATACGCCTCTAGACATTTGCTGAAGCATGCGATGAATTATCCTACACACGATCTTGAGTTGGTTGCAGTTTTCTATGCCTTAAAAATTTGGCGGCATTATCTATACGGGGTTCATATAGATATTTTCACCGATCATCAGAGCCTTCAGTAATTACTTAAGCAGAGGGAGTTGAACATACGACAAAGGAAATGGCTAGAATTATTAAAGGAGTACGATGTTGACATATTATATCATCCCGGTAAAGCTAATGTTGTTGCTGATGCGCTCAGCCGGAAGTCCATGGGTAGTCTAAGTCATGTTGAAGCTGATAAGGCTAGAAATACAAAAGACTTATGACAGCTAGTTAATTTGCAAGTACGTTTAGTAGATGCAAGAGGCGGAGGTGTTGTCATTAAGAATATGGCAGAATTTTCCTTTGTGACTAAAGTTAAAAGGCGACAACATGAAGATCTTGAGCTTAGGAAATTGAGGGAAAAGATTCCACTACAACAACAACCCTTATTTGAGTTAACTGGAGATGGAGTCCTTAAGCGTGGAGGTTTCCCTCTCATGAGACAACATCTATGTTGGGAACCCGGATTTGCTAAACATGAAGGTTCTCTTGTGGGAAGCCGGACTTGCCAAACATGAAGCCCCCACTCTCATTTTTCATGTTCACTCGGTGCTAAGCTCCAACTCCCTTTTTAAACATCTTTTAGACTTTATTTAACATTAGTTCGTAAAATAGGCTTTAGGGACTTAATCCCTCATATCATATAGCTTAAACGTTTCTAAGATGAGAATGACCTTTCATCATAGAACCTACATTATGTGAGAATGACCTTTCACATAAACATACCATATTCATAACATAGTCTAGTTTAGAGTACAATTGAGGAAACCTTTGAAGAGACTCACTTTCACTAGATTGTCATAAACCTTATTCATTCATTCATGTATGTGTGTACATATGTTAGAAAGCCTTTTACAAAAACAACTTTATACAACACATAATCATACCTTGCTAATCATACACTTTGCATGCATAATAAGATGTAAGGGTGCATATAAGAGTTAACCTTTCAATAGATACCATAACACATCATATTCATAGCTATTCATGTAGAGTGTGTGTGTGTACATATTGGTCCTCAACAACATTGATATTGAGTGTTCTTTCCCTAAAAGGGATCACAACACATTCACAATGTCCCAAATTCATGAGCAATTCACATATAAAGCCCTTAGGGATTCTAGACCACACACCCACACTTCATCATAGGAAACAAGGACACATTCAACATTGAATAGGTACTCATAACATGTATATGATCAAACATTCATATAGGGATCATATAGGTAGGGGTTATTCCACAATAGTACCTAACATAATCAATCATATAGACCACACCTTATCCCTAACATTATCATTCATATTATACTCCTCATCATCAACACACTTTAAACATCATGCTAGCATTGAGGATTTCATACAAACCTTCATAGCATAACTTCAAAAACATATGCATCATGATCATCAATTCAGTTCACATCTATTGCCTTCAAGACCATGATCTCAATATGCATAGATAGACAAGAGGTGAACACCTCCACCATAAGTAGATCAAGCCACACAACATCAATTCTCATACAATAGACTAGAAGTTAGGTCAACTTACCAATTCTCCAAGCCATGATCACCATGGATCAATCCTCAACAATTCATAATAAATTGACATAAATAGTAATAGGAATCAACAATGAAATTCAAAAACATAAACACAATCTAAGTACAATTCTATAAACAAAGGGATCAACCTATAAATTTGCCCATAAGGCCATAATCCTCAACTCATCAATATACCAACAATTCAACATGAATAAGTATAGATAATCATAGGAAACATCAATAGAATCTAATCTAAACATAATTTCACCATAGAGATCATATTCACAAAGACCCACATCATAGGCTAACTTTCGAGAATTTAGGGATCATGGGTTCTTTAAGAATTCCTTTGAAAATTATCTTAAAAACCTTAATTCCACATTGATTCATCAATAGAATGATTTAGAAAATCGTTTGACAAGGAACCCATGCTTAGATTGAAAATTGGGAATTTTGGTCTTTGAATCACTTTTGAAAATCTTTGATAGAACTCCTTGAATGAGAGGTTATTCAAGAATCAAGAGTCACCATACCTTAATGATTTAAGACCCATGAAATTGAAGAAGAAATCAGTTGAAAACCCATCTTCTAGCTTGAGCTTCATCAAGGTCTTCGATGGGGTTTTTGAGAGAATCTATTTTGAGAGGGAAGGGTCAATTTGAAGAATGGAGTCTAATTTTAGGTTTTGGGGTTTTAACCAACATAAAATACCCTAAAAAAGGTCGAATAACTGCTTATAATAATTCCCCAAAGTACCCAAACTACCCCTCACTTAGTTGGACCTTTTAAACAAGTCAAACTTGAGTTTTATTTTCGTAGATTTCGTCGGGAAACAAGTTCGCGACGTGGAGGTGTTCCCACAATTTTCTGGAAATTAAATTCGAGATAATATAGTCCGCGACATGTCCGCGACGCCGACCAAACTTATTGGCCCTTGGTGGAGCAGGTCCGCGACGCGGAGCCACTCCTTCCATGCACAATCTCAAGCTGCCTTGGCGGCTTGCTTGGCCAAGGTTGGGGTCCTCCTCGGGGACCCTTAGGGTGGACCCCGAGGCGTCGTATCCAAACGTTTTGACACTAAAAACATTTATTAAGACACCAGGGTCACCTCCATTGATTTTAGACCCCAAAAAACACATAAAAACATGAACAACATACTGGAACACACCAACACGTAAAAGACTAGTTTCCGAACGTCTTGGTCGTCCCTTGACGTTTGACTTCCGAAATCTTTAAAACTGACTTAAAAGGATATTCTTCATTATTTTGACAAGTTATTAATGCATAAAACTCATGTGAGGCTCTACTTTATCCTACTTCATTTTGAGGGTCGTTACAACAGTAATCCAAGGAGTACATTTATTATGAAGTTGTATGAAAACCCAAAAACAATGGTGAATGGTAGAATATTTCTTTTTGAGATATTAGATATGTTTAGCACCTTGCAAACAATAATTTTAGCCAGATGTCAACCTATAATAGTGGTTGATGGATGTCATTAGAAATAGGAATTAAAGGAAATAACACCATATATCCTGCTGCATTCACATTAGTGGAAGGTGAGCTAAAAGATACATGGAGTTTGTTTCTTACTCTTCTTGATGAGGATATATGAATCTCACAAAACTCTTTTGTATGGACTTTCATTTATGATAAATGAAAGGGTTTAATTCTAGCATTTCATGAGATAATAATAGATGTTGCACACAAATTTTGTATGTACATAATAATTTTAAGATTGAAGGTTTTGGAGGACAAGCACCGTAGAATATCTTATAAAAAGTTTCTAAAGCAATTATAGAATCTGAATTCTCCAAGAATATGAAAGAGATGTCAAAATCAGATTCAAAAGCCTCAAGATGGTTTATTACAACCCCCCATTCATTAGTCAATCATTTTTTTTCTCTTTCCTAAAAATGTGATGTGTTATTAAACAATTTGTGCGAGTCGTTCAATATTTCTAATGTAAGAAATAAGCATATATGGACAATGATTGAATCAATTAGAATCTAAATGATGTCCAAACTACAAATGAACAAAGACAAAATGATGATCTATTGCTAGAGAATCTGTCTAATAATCATGTTGAAGCTAGAAGAAAATAAGGCTAAAGTGACTAAATCCATTAAATCTGATCAAATCCATTATCAAATTGAAGATATTTATCTTAGACTACTCTCAGTTTTAAGATAATATGTTCTTGTAAGAGATAAGACCTAATAGAAATACCTTATAATCATACTATTGCAACATATGGATTAAGAAGGATGAACCTGGAATGTATGTCAATGAATGCTATATCATGATTGTGTATTGTGCTATATCATATGAAGAATTAATGAGTTTACATGGAGATTTTGATGACAAAAATCTTAAAGTATCCATTGTTTTTAATCCAACTAAAAATTTGGAGGATCCAAAATTTTAGTAATTTGTGCTTGAAATGATTTTGAGTAATACAAAAGAATTTAAGTGGGTATTTGAGGCACTTGTTGTGTTCTTAAAAAACCATCAAGTTTAAGAAGAACCAAAGTGCAAAGTCGAGGGCAATTTGTACGGAGTCAAGTTGCAAATGATTCATATTTACATCAAAGTCTAATCAAGATCGACCTTTCAAGATCATGGCAATAGGCCCCGACCATTCTTGTGGCAATCAAAGAAATAACAAGACTATTGACTCTGAACATTTATCTAAGAAGTACGTGGAAGAATTTAGAATTAATTAAAGTTGGGGAGTGAAATAATTTCAAACTCATGTGATGAGGACTCATAATTTTATTATTACTCATACGAAAAAGAGTAAGACATTAGATCTAATTATAGGAATTAAAAAAGATCAATTTGATATGTTATAGGATTACTGTGCTGAGCTAAGGAGTAGTAATCCAAGGAGTACATGTATTATGAAGTTGGATGAAAATCCAAAAACAATGGTGAATGGTAGAATATTTCTTTTTGAGACATCATATATGTTTAGCAGCTTGCAAACAATAATTTTAGCTAGATGTCAACCTATAATAGGGGTTGATGGATGTCATTTGAAAGGGTATCAAAGACAGAGTCGACTATTGAAAAAAATAGGAATTGAAGGAAACAATACCATATATCCTGTTGCATTCACATTAGTGGAAGGTAAGCTAAAAGATACATGGAGTTGGTTTCTTACTCTTCTTGATAAGGACATATGAATCTCACAAAACTCTTTTGTGTGGACTTTCATTTCTGATAAATAAAAGGGTTTAATTCCAGCATTTCATGAGATAACAATAGATGTTGCACACAAATTTTGTGTGTACATAATAATTTTAAGATTGAAGGTTTTGGAGGACAAGCACCGTAGAATATCTTATAAAAAGTTGCTAAAGCAATTATAGAATCTGAATTCTCTAAGAATATGAAAAAGATGTCAAAATTAGATTCAAAAGCCTCAAGATGGTTTATTACGACCCCCCATTCATTAGTCAATGATTTTTTTCTCTTTCCTCAAAATGTGATGTGTTATTAAACAATTTGTGTGTCATTCTATATTGTTCTTCTAATGTAAGAAATAAGTATATTTAGACCTTGGTTGAATCAATTAGAATCTAAATGATGTCCAAACTGCAAAAGAACAAAGACAAAATGATGAACTATTGCCATAAAATCTGTGTAATAATCATGTTGAAGCTAGAAGAAAATAAGGCTAAAGTGACTAAATGTATTTCCATTAAATATGATCAAATCCATTATCAAAATTGAAGATATTTATCTTAGACTACTCTCGTTAGATCTTAAACAGAAAATATGTTCTTGTAAGAGATAAGACCTAAAAGAAATACCTTATAAGCATGCTATTGCAGCGATATGGTTTAAGAAGGATGAACCTGAAATGTATGTCCATGAATGTGATACAATTGATCAGTACATAAAGATTTATAGTGCATCCATCTTTCCAATTATCAACTTTGAGCAATAGCCTAAGACATGGATTGAACCACCATTGCCACCAATATACAAAGCACAACTGGGTAGACAAAAAAAAATAATAGAAGAGAGGGATTGCTAAGACAACTAAAAAAAATCAGATTTTGAAAAACTCACCTTAATAATAAAATCAAGAAAAGACAGAACAAAAAGTGTGGATCATGTGGAAATTAGGTCATAATAGTAGATGCTCTGTTCTTATCAGAAGCAAACACTCTGAAGTTCAACAACTACAAGTCCATCAACAAGTCGGAATGGAAGGCCTTTCTACACCTAATAATGCAACAAAAATGAGAAGTCAAATAAATTGGTCTCTTCAATTATTGCTGTCTACTTAATAATGCAAAAGAACTAGTCAAACCAGTCCAAGATAATGATACTAGTTTTTTTTTCTTATTGTAGGTACCAAGGACCATTATTGAGAATGCGACATTAATGTAGTCCAGCTCCTCATTTATAAATGAATAAACTATAATTACCTTTATGGTTGTCTATTTATGTTGGTTGTATCAAACCTCACTGCGTGGCTTATTTTCTTCTATATATTGTAGGTCAATCAACTTAACCAATCAAGGGTACCACAAGAACAAATTGATGAGCATTCCATAGAAAGTACAAGGTAACTCTTCATCGAGATAATGAGAACATAATATGAACCAATATCAAGATTACAAAAAGTACTTTCAAAAAGTAGCAAGAGAGTTGAAAGTGACCCACGAGCCAAGAAGAAATTATTTCTTAAATAAAGAAGATAAAAGAAAAACCGATGACAATACTTACACAAGTTTAAATTTAATTGTTTCTTTATGACTTCGAAGTTGTTCATGTTCATGTTCATCGATGATTGTGTTTTTCCTTTTAAAACTATATGCAATTTAGATAGTTGACTTTACACTGTAAGTCTTCGAGTTCTTCAGTATGGTGCAGAAAAGGAATTTTTTTGAGTCCACAAGAATAAAATCTATGAAATATAAGAGAATCAATTATTTAATTCTCATGAGAATTTGTTTCTAACTGAAAAACTTTGCATCAAATGTAAGGTAAAAAAGATTAGCTTACACATTTTCTTTAGTCTATCAACTCTCTCTCTTTATATATATATATATCTTGTAAAATAGTGAAAGGTATCTCAAGTAATTGTTCAGAGATCAATCTCCAGTTCACTTGTTATCTCCTTATTGATTTAGTTGTATATACAGGAACCATTTAAAGGACATGCAAGATCCATTTTTGTTCTTGATAAAAGAAGACAAAGTTAAATCTAACATTCTAGGAAATAAGAATTTATGTGTTACACCCCAAAAGTTTCTAAGTCCAGATTAGATCTTGAAAAGTTCATAAAGATGTAAGTCTGCAACAAAAAATTATTTATGGACCGTAGAAGTTTTCACGGGCTGTTGATATGTCTGTAAAACTAGACCTTAGAACTCAGGAAAACTATGACTTCTACGGATCATAGATCATTCCCATGGACCGTAGAAGCTCGCGTAGAACCAACTTTGAGAAATCCAAATTTTTCACCTGTTTTCTAAGGACACTATATGGCCCGTAGATTGTTCTATAGTCCGTAGAAGGCGTCCATATATGACCTCCGACCATTTAAAAGTCAGGGTCATTTTGATATATTCCCACTCCTTTAATTTTTCGCATATTCTAAATGGGATTAAGGGATATTTATCAGCCCAAAACCTCTTTTTCATGCACAAGACCCAAAATTTGATTTCTTCTTTCTAAAGGTTCATCTCAAGCAAGAATTAGGGTTTTTCATCTTCAAGTCTCCATTACAAGATTCAAGCTAGTGACTTTAACTACATGTATGTGGGACTTCATCATTGTGTTTCCTTTCACCTATTGAGTCCCAAAAAAAACCCTTAGATTTCCAAGTTTATGATCTCTCTACAATCTAGGATTTCCTTGTTTTGGGTATTTAATGCAATTCAGTTTCTCTTTCATGATTAGTCTTTAATTGCATGTTTTGCTAATGATTTAAATGGTGTTTCCATGAACCCATATTATGGAAGTATTTTCGTGATTTAGAATTATGTAATTTCAGAATGCATGCTTTCAGATTATTAATTTTCATGATTTTAGATACTTTCACATAAAGTATCTTCAGTATTAATAGAAACTATTAGTTTAAATCATGATTCATAAGCTACTTAGTTTATCAGGTTATTAGTATAAGTCACTATTATCAGATTATTAGTCCTTGGTTATTTGCATGTTTCCATGGGAGTTTTACTTAGCATCGAGCAGAGTTAGGAATAAAGGCTAACGTTCAACGTCTGCTGGGTTCTTTAGTAGCAATCCCTATGTTCCAGAACTACATGTCACCATAGGATTTAAGAGATCTCCCATCAGTTGAGGCAGACTACCTAGTTTTTATATACATTAGCTTAGTGGATCCACATTAGCTCAGATAAACCTTTATACCTTGGTAAAGTATATTGGGCCCTTTTGATAGGGTAAACTCCATGTAATAACTCATATGGTTATCTGTCTATTAGTAGTACCTCCCATAATTCAGTCATTTCAGATCATTGTATGGGCAAACAGTATTAACATATTTCATGTTATTTACTTGGTCAATGCATCATGTCTCTTCCATTCAACACGTTCAATATTCATGTTTATCCTATACATTCAGAACATTCAACATATTGAGCATTTAATAACACTTCACTTCCCATTAAAATTTTAATCTTTTTTTGACAAAATCAAAAGATACTATAGATAAAACCATACCCAAAAAGATAATTATATACATATCTATATGTTTCTCTTTTAAATTTAAAGCATCAATCATCATTATATCACCATCTTCATCACGCATTTCGTCCAGATCCATATCTCTAAGATCATCATCATCCTCACCAACATCACTCAAGGATGATGTTGTTGATTCTAAAACAACATTATTATCTTGAAATTCTCTACCACCAATTTCACCATCCAAAATGACTTGCAGGTCCTTTTCAATTTCGTCTTCATCTTCTTTCGGCAATTTATGCCGATAGAGTGGACAAGTATTACTCTGATTAAGCCAAGGGACAATACAATCATTATGAAAAAAATGCTTACAAGGTAATTGACTCGCTTCAGTATCAATTCCAAATTCCTCCATACAAATCGAACATTCTTTCGATGATTCATCGATTTTCACACTCGGAAGTGAGTCGAGAAATGATTTATGAGTCGGAGAATGAACTTGAGTTGAGAAAAACAATTCATATTGAGTTGAGTAAAACAACTCATATGAAAGATCATCGAAATCACTCTCATCGGTTTCTATTTCAGAATTGAAATAATCAAAAGTAAATAAATTGATCGTTGAAAGGGTAAAATCATCAAAAGGTAAATGTTGAGAAATAGGCGTAAGATTGGCAATGGTGTAATTAGGGAGGAAGTGGTGATGAAAGCAACGAGGGCAACGAAAGGAGGAGTTGACGCCAACGGTGGGGGTTATATGAAAGGCATCGTTTCAGCTGTAGCATCGGTAAGAAGGAAGGTTCCCGGCAGTGGAGAGGGTGGCCTCTGTCGACATGATCGACTTTTGGTATCCGCTTGCTCAGTTTTCTCGAGGCACTACTAATATTTTCTTATTTTATTTTTGTGAATGAGTTAAAGAATATCTATTTAATTTTTTTTCCACGAACAAGTGGAATAAATGATCATTATTATAATTTTCTATAAAAAATGATGTTTTGAATATTAGAGTTAAGGCCAAAAATATATTTAAAAATTATTCTATTTTATTTAATGATTTGAGAAACATATATTTGACTATATTAAAAAAAATTTAAACTATTCTATTTTATTTAATGGCTTGCAAAACATATCTTTGACCAGATTACGGGTGTGTTTGGTATGAAGGAACATGTTTTTCATGGAAAATATTTTCCTAGAAAATGTTTTATTGGAAAATATGTTTGTTTTTAACTTTTTTTCTCATGGTTGGTGGGTAAGTGGAAATATTTTTTATAAAATATTTTCTAGTGTATGATTGGTGAATGAAAAACATTTTTTTAGAAAATATCTTTATTTTTGGCTAGAGAGTAGAAAGTACTTTTTTTAGAAAAATAGTTTCTGCCTTAAAATCAACCCCAATAATCGATCTGACACCTGCACCGACACTCGATCCGAAACTTGACCCCTACTCCCGACACGAGACCTGATATTTAAACTGGAACACGAACCTTACCATGACCAAAATACGGGTACGATCCCAAGACCCAATCCAAGACCTAATCCATCTAGAGACCTGACATTCAAATTATTATATAATCTCGACACCCGAACTTGATTTCAAACCGAGACCCGATCCCAACCCCAAGCCCAACCCAAGACCTAACCTGACTACCGACTCCAAAATCCAACTTAAGATCCAAGTGTTGAAACGAATCTGACCATGACACTCTATCTGACCCAACACCGAACTCAAGATTCGACCCCCAACTTTGACCCAGTATATATGACCCGACCCTGACCTTGACACCTGACTTGAGACCCGAGAAACAAACACAGCCTCGACCCCGACCCGAAAAGCCAACCCCAAACTCAACCTCAACATTTGACCCCGACCCTGATCTAAGACCCGACCTCCACCTTGACCCTAACCCAAAACCCAACCTCGGATCCCAACCCCAATATACAACTCAAGATCTAACTTTTGAAAAGGATTCCTACCTTGACACTACATCTAACCCTGACACCCAACCTAAGATTTGACCCTTGACTCTTACCTGGGACCTGAACCAGGCTTGACCCCAGCCATGACACCCGACCTGAGACTCTATATACTGAACATTACCTCGACCCTGACTCTAACCAAGACACCAGACCTCGACCTCGAGACTTGATCCTGACCCCGACCTCGACCCCGATCCAAGATTCAAATTGACCTAAGACCCAACCCTGATCCTAAAACCTGAGACATTGACACCAGACTCGAGGACCAATCTCGACCCAGACACCTAACCTGAGACCCACTTCCGATTTGTACCTGTCCTAGACCCGAGACCCAAACCGATATCAAACCCTGATGGAGGCCCAAGACCTAACCCTAACCTAAAACCCAACTTCAACTCGAGACCCAACACCTAACTCGAGAACCTTCTAAGACCTTACCCCGACCTCGACCCTGAGACCCGACCCTTTACCCTAATCCTATCCTGAGACCTGACCCGCTCATGACACCTGACCTCGAGACTCGATCTAAAATTCAACTACTAATTGTAACTCGAGACCTGGCTTGACTTAATTCAAAACATAGTAGTGTCTCGAATTAAGGTCGAGATTTGGGTCTTGAATTAAGAATCAGGAGTTGGATCTAGTATTAGTATTGGAAACCGTACCCGAGACTTAAGCTAGGATAAAAAGTAGAGGTGTGAGGTTCAAATTGATTTTGAAAATTGTCTTCCTTACTTTTTAAGGGAAGTCATTTTCCTTAAATTTGAGAAAAATTAGTTGATTTGCAAAATATTTTCAAAATAATTATGTCAACCAAACATGAGAAAATTGAAAAACATTTTCCTTAATACCAAACACACCTTACATGTTTGTCTAGAAATGCTTGTAGGTGCGTTTGTCCATTTAATCTTCGTCCACCTAAAATATATGACAACTATATAATGGCATATTAATTTTAAAAATATATTTTTAGTTTACTTTTTTTTAATCTTGAACTGTCCCGTTTCAAGTTGAAGATATCAATTTCACGACACAAACGAGATCACAACTAAGAAGGTGGAGAAGAAGATGATGAATGTGTAACACCCCGTAAACACTAGTAAGGCCGAGCTAATGCTTGATGGAATCTAGTAAGTGAAACTAGAGTCTCACATGTGAGTTTGAAGTTGGTAACTTGATTAAATGTTGTTAAATGACTTCTCGAGTGAAGGTTGAGGAATTTAGGGGCTAAACATCAAGACACGACTATAATGCCCGGAAACTAGTAAGTTGAACTAGTGTGTTGTAGTGTCTTGTAGTGGAGTTTTTGGAGTGTTGTATGAGGGTTAAAATAAAGATAAATGACTCTCGTACTTAGAATGACATGTTTAGGGGTTAAACATCTGGGTACGACTCCCCAAGGACCACCCAAGGGATCCTTGAGGAGGACCCCAACACTGCCCAAAAAGCTGTCAAAACATCTTGATCTACGACCCCTATCCACGCCCCATAGACCAACCTACGCCCCGTAGGTCATGGGCGTAGGTCAAGTCCTGCAGCAGGCCTGAAAATGAAGCCCCAATACCAAACCACGAGACTAAACCACGGCCCTTAGACCCATCCACGGTCCGTGGATCGGGATCCGTAGGTGCTGCCAGGTTTTTGTCATTTTAGTTTTAAGTTAGGTGTTTGGGGTTAAGGTAGTAATCTAATTAAGGTATTAGGGGGGGGGTCGGTTTAGTTGTTAAATAATCACCTATAAATAGTTAATAGACCCCTAAAACTAAGTCATTAACCCATTCATCTAAAGACCCCAAATCAAATCCCAACTTCCCTTCCCTCCAAAAACCTCCTCTCTAGAACCTCCATTAAAGACCAAGGAAGGAGATCAACTAGGGCTTGAAGATAGGATATTTTTCATACGAATTTGATGGGATTCTAAGTCTAAGGTATGGATGTTTTTCTTTGTTGGTTAGCTATTACCAACAAGCCCCTTCAACTATGTTTTCAAATTCCCCAAATCTAGGGTTTTCAAATCTAGTCATGGGTCTTCTTCCAAAACGAAATCAATTGTCTAATTAAGGTTTATTATGATTTCTTAAGATGATTTATGGTTTGATTATTGTAGTGTTAATGGTTTTTGATTAAACTCACACTTGGCCCCATGATTTCCCCTTCTTCCCAAATTATGAACTAGGGTATGACTTGATTGATGATTAAAGCTTAACAAGTGATTGTTTCTCTATTGAATTATGGTTGTTATTGGTTATGCTACTGATTTTAGATGATTCTAACTTGAATTCCAAAGAATCCATGAGTTTTCCCCAAACCTAGCTATGGCTCTTCCCAATACAATGAATGTTGTTAGAAGTTGATTCAATTGATTGAATGTGAGTTGATTATGATGTAATTACATGATCTAAGTATGAATCAACCTATATTCTTGATTAACCTAAGATTCTAGGGTTATGTCATGAAAGAGGCAAGTTGGGGGTTAGATCTGAACCTCTATGATTGATGAACTTCTTAGTGAATTTTGTTAGATTAGATCACTTAGAGTTGAATTGCTTGTGAATGAATCTTGTAGACATGAACTGACTTGATTAGGTCTTATATGATGGATCATGGCTGAAGTAGTATTGTGACCTAGTCTACTTGATGCTATATGTCTATAATTGAGTAAGAATGAAGTATGTAGTTAAGTTTGCCCTAAGAGTTAGGTATACATGATTACAATGTGAGGTGTTGCTTAAGGGTAATGCTCATAATATGAAGATGATTCCTAAGGCTTAAATGGTAAAAGCTAATATGAATAGGTCAAGGATGTTTAGGCTTAAAGAAGGAAGCTATAATGTAAGTTGAGGTTGTATATGGCACAATTGTGTAAAGACTTCACCTACATGACCTCTAACATGAGTAAATGAGTTTATGCATGAAATGAATGTATTACTTGAGTCATGGTTGTATCTATGTTATGTATGTTGAATGTTAGATGTGTTGACTCAATGTGACTCTTAAATGTAATATATGGGTATTATGTGTGATTGTGGTATGATGTACATGTTTATGAACACTTGAGAAGGAAGTGTCTATGATGATAATGTATCTATGATGTTGATTGAAAGGTTAGTTCTCATATGCACCTTTACATACTTTTATGCATGGAATGTACATGATCATGTTGATACACTTGAAAGGTGGAGGTGTTAGTTATTGTGTATATTATGGTATTGATGCAAGATTCTACTTTCCTATACCCTATGCACTTGATTATATATGAACTATGCAATTATGCTTATAATTAACTTATTGTGTTGAATAAAAGGCTAATTCTCATAAAAACACTATGAATGATAATGTGAAAGGTTTACTCACTTATTGATGGTTCTAAAGTGAAAGGATATTCTCACTTAATGAATCATTGAGCTATTATGATGAATGTTGGTTTGAGTGCCCAGTGCATTCTCTTATAACCTTGAACTTAAGTAAAAGACTTAATGTAACTCTTAAAGAGAATTATGCTTAGCACTGAGCGGATATGAAAGTGAGATGGGAGGCTTTTACGTTTAGCAAGTCCGACTTCCCAATGTATGTTGTCTCATGGGATGGAAACCTTCTATGTTTAGCAAGTCCAGTTTTCTAGTAGCAATCCCCATATCGCATAACTACGTGCCATTGTAGGTCTTAGCTAGTGGATCCACATAGAAGCTATTATGTATGTTCTACCTTGGCAAGTAGGACACTCTCTATTTGGTGTGGGAGTAGAACACTGGATTCCATGTAGCTCACATAGCCTATGTTGGTTAATGTTATTATCCCTAAATGATACGAATACGAGCTATAATAAGATCATGGACTCTAATCATGACTTCTTAAGAGGTACTACTTAGTATGAGTGGGGGTATGGGACTTCACCCGTACATTGCACAAGTGGACTTCAAGAGAGGTTGTGGTTAGGTTCTCTTATGTAATGAAGATTTACGAATTATGTATGTATGATATGAATGAATGTTAAGGTTGACTTTAGTTATTACAAGTTATGATGATGAATGTCTCCTTACTTATGTATGTTGGTTATGAATGAACTAAAAGTAATGTATGTATGTTGTTGGTGGTCTAATTGTGATACTTAGCATTTGGTAGGGTTATGGGATCTTACCTTTGCATTGCACTAGTATGACTTTGGGTTGCTTATGTGTTTGTATGAACTTATGTTACGCATGATCATGGTGGACTAAAAGTGAGACTTAGTGTGGATAGGATTATGGGATCCTATATATGCATTGCACAAGTTTAGCTTGGGGTTGCTCATGTGATAGTTCTATTGTAATGGTATGATCTTGGTATGTGCTTATAAATGTGAATTATGTTTGTGAAGATTGGACTATGCATGATTGTTGTGTTGAAGACTATACTTGTAAATATGATGATATCCTCTATGTTATGATGAATTGTGCATGGTTTGTCTTATGAGTTATATTCACCAACTATTTCAAACATGATGTTCAAAAATGGCACGAAGCATGGCTTTAAACTAAATGTCCCTTTTTATGCATGTTTTAAGGATTTTCTCGCATGTCTTCCATATTTGGTACATTTTGTGCTAACCCATATTTCTACATTTTCTATAAGTGTAGGCTTTGGAGATATTGGATGCTATCCTCGTGGCTAGGTTCATAGGAGGTCAAGAAGAAGAAGATTGGCGAGTCCTCATTGTATTCGAGGGCTCAACCACATTTTCTTTATGTCTATCTTTTATTTTCTAGACTTATGTACGGGTCGTGTCCCTAAGATTTGTTATGTAAGGGTCGTGTCCCTAAGATTGTATTAAAGAATTTGTGTTCTAATGCTATAGATGGTTTGAGACATAGTGTCATAGACTTTCTCTCATTTTATAAAGACTTCGTTGTAAAGAAAAGTAATAAATTTTCTGCATTTTTCCTATGTTCTTATGTCATTATATGCTAAGGGCTTGTACAAGACCCTTTCGGGGTCAAGTGCACCGTGTTACGACTAGGGGGTGCTCTCGGGTCGTGACAGAATGTCACGCTTAATATAAATTAATTTATACGCTGATAATTTTAACCATTAAACTTAAATTTTAACCTAATATTAATTCATTTATATTTTCCACAATGAAATCATTTTTCCATGTTCAGTGTCATGTGACATCATGTTTAAACAAAAGGCAATGTGCTCACATCATAAAAAATAAGTCGAGGAATGTTTCTGTCTCGATCCAAAAATGGACGTAATGACACTTATCTACTCCCACCAAGACAAGTCAGCCTTAGACCCATCAATAGAAAAGAAAAGAGGATAATAAATCAACATTGGCAGAAGTCCGTAAAACTTAGCCAACATCGTAAACACTCCCAAAATCTGGTTGTCACGTGTACAAGCATGTATATATAAAATATGGAATTGAACGATAAATACAAGTCTCAATGCCTTTGTTCTAGAATAGAAAAAAACATAAAGTAAGGAACAAGTGGGCCCACCAAAATGACAATCAACTACCTCTAAATGTATCATCTAAAAGCCTCAAAGAAAGATGAAGAAGAATGGTCACACGGCTCCGGGCTCAGAACCTATAAAAGTATAGAAATAAGGAGTGAGTACCAAACAACACAATTCTCAGCAAGCAACCTACTAAATAAGATAAAACTAAGCTAGAATACGAGTACTCCTTTTATCCTAACCGAACCGCCTCAACTACAACCTCCATAGAAATCAGCACAACCTAATAGTTTACGATACACAAGTCAAGTCTTAACAATCATAGTCCAACAAGCACAATTCAATAATGAACAAGTATCAAATATGTCAATCACAAGTATTAAGAGATCAATCCCAAGTATTAAGTTCATCAAATCACAATAGACAAACAGTTGTCAGAACCATTTCCTATTGGCACAATATCACTTGCCTGAACCATTTCCCATTTGCTTTATATAATGTCACTTGTTGGAACCATTTTCCATCGGCATAATATCACTCGTCGGAACCATTTTCCATTGGATTAATATCACTAGCCGAATATATTTCTCATCAGCTTTATATATTGTCACTTACTGGAACCATTTTCCATCGATACAATATCACAAGCCAGAACCATTTCTCATTGGCTTTATTACCACATGTCTCTTCACAACGCACAAAAATCAATGCAAATAGGCAATTTCATACCATAAGGAAGAGACAATAGACTCAAGCAACTCGGGTCTACAATAATGCCATCAAAGTATTTCATCAATTAACAAATTATGATCAGCCTCAAGGCAATTCACCAAAACATAACTATCAACACGTTGCCCTTCTTTTGAATCCCCTTTTCGTTTATTAAGATCAAGCAGGTGGAGTAATTGAATCCACCACTTTATTCCCATTACTCCCGAACACATATAATGAAGGGAAATACAAGATTATACATGATTTACAAGGTTTAGAAGTTCACTTACCTTAATTCAATCAAAAGTCAATCTGAGACTTGCGATTTTCCTTTCCAAACAATGTCCAAATCCACACAACCTGATCAAACAGTTAGTCAAAATAAGATTCTGGAAATAACAACATTCATATCATACAATTTGAAAAATGGGTCAAATCAACTCAAAAACCCAATTCTAAAAAGAGGTTTGAATCCACAAATCTTTTCTTGAAAACAATACCCATAGTATATGGAACTCATTGGTGAAAACTATTTTGAAAAAGAAGTTAAAATCAGTTCAGAGTCACTATATTACCTTAGAACTCAAGTTTTTGAAAAACCTTTCACTTTGTCAATCAAAATCCCAATTTTTGATGTTAAAAACCACGTTTGATAATAGGGAATTAATGTTTTAGGGTAACAAAGACTTACCCAAATGATTCACCATGAAACATCTCTTTAAAAATTGCCACCAAGGGTTTTCCAAACTCAAAATAGGGGAAATGGGGCAAATCCCTGAAATTGCAAGCCAAAACCCTCTCACTTATCACTTAAGCGAACCTAGGGTCACTAATACAATCATCACAATTGAGTTCCCGCAAAAATTGGACTCTCACTTTTGCGAGCCACTTTTTGCCAATGCAAAAATTGCAAAAGTGATGGGATCTTTGTGAATGCAAGGCTCAAGGGAACTTGACTCTTCGCGAACGTGACTAGATCCCTACTAAAGCGACGTTCGTGAAAGAGAACTGCTCCTTCCTAAATAAAAGCACACCAGTATCAGCAAACCAACCAACTCTCATTCATCGAAAATACCCTGAAGATTTGTTCGGAACCCCGTACACACAAACCAAATATTCAGCTTGACTAAACTCGATGTTTCAAACTCAATGGAACCATTGAAAGATGAATCCAAGGTCTCCTTGACCCTAAATTTGAGAAAATCACAAGGAACAAACATAACGTCTAAAATGCTAAATTAAGCTAATGACCTTAAAAAATTCATCCATGACCTCCTCTAAGCCAAAAAGCATCCCCTAAATCCAATGGAACTATAGAAATTCGATTCGAGCATTCGAACCTGAAATGTTCACCAAAGTCAACCCAAAGGCTAAAATTTTACAAATTTCCACTAAGGACCTCGATTCCATGAAAAGACTCCAAATTTGAAACCGACAATCCTCCTAGACCAATTTACACATTACAGGACTGATGAAATTGACAGAATTCCATTTCGAGACTCAAAACTCCAAACGATATTGAAAATCACTTTTATCAACTTTAGCCTTTCAAATATCAAAAACTTTCATAATTCACAACATCTTACTCAAAGCTCGAAAGCAATTTCAAATTTCATTCAGATATGACTCGGCGTCAATATTGAGAGTGGTAAAATGATAATTTTTCAAAAATAACCTTCCGAGTCATTATATTATCCACTACTCATTACATGTTCATCTGTGAATAAAAAGTCAAAAAGTTCCTAAAGTCTCTAAAAGCTGGGGATATATGACACATATGTCAAACTCCATCTCCCAAGTCACCTCACCAACTGAACAATGCTTCCACTGCACTTTCATTGAAGTAATCACCTTGTTACTAAGCTTTTGGATCTGCATATCCAAGATGGCTATAGGCTCTTCCTCACATGAAAATCCTGGACCCAACACAACAAATGAAGTGAAAGCACATGAAATTCCTCCGACACGTACTTCCAAAGCATGGAGACATGAAACATTGGATGCACAACTAAGAAGCTTAGTGGAAAGGCCAACTTATAGGCCACCTCTCCTACTCGACTCATAATCTTAAAAGGAGCAATGAATCTACGACTAAGCTTTCCCTTCTTCCCGAACCTCATCACACCCTTCATGGGTCATACTTAGAGCCAAACATGATCACCCTCCATACACATTAACGATGGAACTCTCCTATTTGCATAGCTCTTCTGATGACTCTAGGGTGTCAATAGTCTACCCTGAACCACACGAAGTCAATACATAAAATCTCTAAGAAAGTTTATATCTAAAGAGTCCATCTCATCCAAATCAAAATAACCGATCCGAGATCTACGCCATCTACCATACAACGCCTCAAATGAGGCTATCTAAATACTGGAGTGATAACTCTTGTTGTAGAAAAACTCTGCTAAGGGCAAGTACTGATCCCATGGAGTACCAAAATCAATCATGCATGCTCAGATCTTATCCTCTAGCACTTGAATCGTCCACTTAGACTAACCATATATCTGAAAATTAAAAGTTGTACTCATATCTAACTGAGTACCTAAACCATGTAGTAAATCCCTACAAATCTGAGTAGTTAAAAATGCTCCCCGATTAGAGATAATGGAAATAGGCACCCCATGAAGTGGGACAATCTGACTAATATAAAGCTCGACTAACTTCTCGATTGTAGACTTCACCTGAACATGAATGAAATGATAGAACTTGGTTAGCCTATCACCAACCATCCAAATAGAGTCATAACACCATATTAGTTGGCAAACCCACAACAAAATCCATGGTAATACGCTCCCACTTCCAAGTAGGAATAGGAATCCTCAGAGATACACCTCTGGGCTTCTTGTGCTCACACTTGACCTGTTGGCAAGTCAAGCATCTAAACACAAAATCTGTAATATCCCTCTTCATGCCACACACCAGTAATGTTGACTCAGATCATGATACATCTTCACTGCTCCCAGATTGATGGAATATCGAGAACATTGAGCCTCCTCAAGAATCAATCTAATCAACTCGCCCACTTTGGGCACACAAATCATGCCTCTGATGCTCAAGGTACTATCATAATCAAGGACAATCTCCTTGGCTTCCCTCTCATAACCTTGTCTCGAATGAGACAAATTCTCATCATCAAACTGGTGCTCTCAGATTTGCTCAGCTAAGAACGTCCATGCCTCTATAAAAGCAATTAAACCACCACTGTCCTAAAAAATCTACCATTGGACCAGACTATTGACTAACCTCTAAACATTTCTCGCTAATGGTCTCTCCTTAACACTGATAGCAACAAGACTCCTTATGCTAAGTCTTCCTACCCAAAGCATCAACCACCACGTTGGCCTTTCGTGTATGATACAAGATGGGGATATCATAATCCTTCAGTTTCTCAACCCATCTGGTTCTGCCTCAAGTTCGTCTGACTAAAAATGTACTAAAGACTTTGATGATCGGTAAAGACCTCATAATGTACCCCATATAGATAATGCTGCCATAACATAAGCACAAAATCTACGAACACCAACTTGAAGTCATGAGTAGGGTAGTTCTTATCATGTGACATCAAGTGTCTAGAAGCATATACGATCACTTTCTCCTTCTGCATTAGAACACTACCCAATTCGACTACAGAAGCATCACAATAAATGATAAAGTCCACACCCTCATTGGGTAAAGTTAACATAAGAGCTAAAGTCAATAAGGTCTTGAACTTTTGAAAGTTCTCCTAACACTAATTAGACCACTAAAAGTTCACTCTATCAAGAAGCTCTAAAAACCACTTGTAATAATCTGCAAGCCCCAAGAAATGTTGAATCTCGGTAAGTGAAGTAGGCCTCATCCAACCTCTACATTTCTCAGTCTTGGATGGATCCATTCAAATACCCTTCTTGGACACTATGAGTCCTAGAAATATGACATAATCAAGCCAAAAATAACATTGCAAGAACTTGGCGTACAACTTTTCTTCCCTCAATTTGTGTAGTAGAATCCTTAAGAGTCGATCATAGTCCTCCTCAGGTCTGGAGTACACCAAGATGTTATCAATGAAGACTATCTTAAAGAAATCTAAATACTGTCAGAATACCTCGTTCATTAACTCTATTAATGCTACAGGGTATTAGTCAAACTGAAAGACATCACAAGAAACTTATAGTGCACATAACAAGTCCAAGAAGCTGTCTTAGGGACATCAGATGCACTAATCTTCAACTGATGATACCCAAACCTCAAATCAATTTTACAAAACAAAGATGGTCCTTAAATTTGATCAAATAAATCATCAATACGAGGAAGAGGATACTTTTTCTTCAGTGCCACCTTGTTCCACTGCCATTAGTCAATACATATCATCATGGTTTCATATTTCCTCTTCACAAGAAGATAGGGGAACCCCATGGAGAAACACTAGGGTGAATGAACCCTTTACTCAACAAGTCATGTAACTGATCCTTCAATTCCTTCAACTTTTCTAGAGCCATGCAATAAGGAGAGATAGATATGGGCTTGGTTTTCGGCTACAAGTCAATAGAAAAATCAATGTTTCTATCCAAAGGAACACCTTGAAGATCAGTAGGAAAAACATCTGAAACTCTTGAAACAAGGGAACAAAATCTATAGAAGGTAGCTCAACACTAGTATCCCGAATAAAGGAAAAATAGGACAAACTCCCTCTATCAACCAATCTCTAAATTCGAATGAAAGAGATAATCTTGCTAGTGTAAGAACCACTAGATCCTGTCCACTAAATTCTCGGGACAATCGTCATAGATAAGGTCATAGTCTTAGCATAATAATCAAGAATAACATGATGAGGGAAGAGCCAATTCCTACTTAATATAATGTCAAAGTCCACTATCCCAAGAATGATCAAGTCTACCCAAGTATCATACCAAGTCAAATAAATTAAGACATGATCGATACACTCGATCCACCACTACGGACTCACCCACTAGTGTAGAAATGTGAAAATGCACATGTATGTTATTATACATCATATCAAGTCCATCAGCAATATAGGTATACATACAAGAAATTAAGCCATAGATCAAACAATACAAACATAGGTCGATGGAAAACTAGGACGATATCTGTAATCACAGTATCAAAAACCTCTGCCTTTGGCCTACCTAAAAAGTATAACACTGTCCCTCTAGACCAACTCAAGTAGGAGTAGTCCCCTGACGTCTACCCTATTGAGTTGTAGCACCACTACTAGAAGCACCTGCCACCTTTGCAAGACTGACCTCTGCCTCAATCCCTAGCTGGAAGCACTAAACGTCTAGCTGGAGCAATTGAATAAGTACGTTAGGGTCTTGAGTGAGTCTGCAAAGGGCACTACCATATCTAGTAGCCAGATCCCTAAAACCATAACAATATCTCAGAGTCGAAGAGTGCTGATGTAAACTAGATGAGCTACCATGTCCAACAATGGGCCTCTTCACAGTTCTATCAGCCATCAGTAAACGCATTGCAGTCGGCTTTGGAGCTCCTAAACCCAACTTCTTATAAATGGACAATGGCATCAAATTAGTGTTGGCATCCAAATCACACAAAGCTTTCGAAAAGTGTAAAATCCCAATGGTACAAGGAATAGTAAAAGCTTCAGGATCCTCTTTCTTTTGCACAAGTGACCTAGTAGAAATAGCACTATAATGTTGCAGCTTCTCTTCATTCTCAAAACTGATAGCCCTATTTTTGGTCACCAAGTCTTTCATGAATTTTGCATACACAAGCATATGTTCCAAAGCTTCTATCAACGGGACATTTATGGACAATTGCTTCAACATAGCTATGAACCTGCAATATTTTCCCTCTTCAGTCTTCTTCACCAATATTTGTGGAAATAAAGGTGGAGGTCTAGACATGGGAACAACTTTTTGGGTCACCTCAGCTTCCTTATTTGTATAAACCTTTGGAGTTTCAGTAACCTCATTCTCATCCTCATCTTTTTCTATCACTCTTTCAATCTCAGACGACATGGGGGGGATCAATAGTCTATTTTCCTCCGCGAGTAGTGACTGTCATACAATGGCCATTATTTTTCAGATTTAAGATGGTGTTGCTAGGAAGAGTGCCAAACTGGCATGGGTTCACAGTAGCGGACAATTGACTAAACTGCTGCTCAAGTTGCTTAATCTACATTGAATGGGCATCAACTTTTTGACCAATCTCAAATAAATCATTACACATCTCTTTCACATTCTCATCTATTGCATCAAACCTCTTCATCATCTTTTGCATCATATCCTTATTGTGAGTCATACTAGTACCATCCTCTTTATTACCAGGTAGAACATAGGGTCCAAACCTCTCATTCATGTTGCCCTAGTTGTTTCAGTTGATTTATCACAATTGAAGTTCCCATCCCAGACTTAGTTTCCCTCACGGTTGTAGTTGTCATAGATCTGAACTTCATTTCCTTAACCTTGGTGCCAATTATCCGAGTTGGAACCTTCGGCATTGGTTCGAAAACCCCCCGTATGATCATTAACCAAATTTGCATCCTCTTGATAGTAATATTCCTCAACTGGTGGTGGTGGAGTTCTGATTAGATAATTTACTGCATTCACCTTTTCTGTACTGCCACTCACATGCTTTAATACCAAGCCATATGTTGTCCTCATTTGGGCCATCTTTTCACAAATGTCATCATTTGATTTACTTGGTGCAGTTTGGACAGCAAATGTGCTCCTACTAGTATTTGTCTTTCTAGTGCTCCATGCCTTATTGTTTTGGGAAATCCTCTCAAGTTTTTCAGCAATCTCCTCAAAAGTGCGCTCACCATAATCCTCCAACAATAGTATCCAACACAACCTTTCCATTGTCATCCTATCCTCTGTAGAAGTACTCCTTCAGTGGCTCATCATCTATACGGTAATTAAGAACACTCTTCATGAATCCAGTGAACCTATCCCATGAACTACTTACCAACTCTCCAGGTAGTGCCATGAAATTATTCAGTTTATCTTTGTAATTCAACTTCTTGGACACCGGAAAATACCTCGCCATGAATACCTTATGCAATCCATGTATATATCAAATTGTATGGCAGCTCAGAAAACCACACAACAGCATCACCAATCAACGAAAGTGGGAATACTCTCAAACCTATGATGTTCATATGCAAGTCCGGTCGTCCCACACTATTCTTACAAACACTTGTTAATTTAGCCATGTAAGTGTATGGATCTTCCGAAGATAATCCCGCAAACAACCCTCTTATTGTAAGCATTTGCATAAGACTGCTAATCACCACAAATGTATGTCCTAGGAGTAGTGGAGAGAGAACAATAGGCCTGTCTGATCCAACTGCATTGTATTCAACCATGTAGTTATCATGAATCCTCGGTGCTGGTGGATTCTGCACCTTTTCTGTATTTTCGGTTAGATAACCGCCTGGAATCGGAGCAGGCACATTAGAAACTCTAGGAGGTTGAAAACCAGCTCCATCTCCTTGACCCTCTCCGACTGGATTATTGTGTACCCCAATATTAGCCATTATCCTCAAAGTTCATCTCAATTCAGGATCGTAGGGGGTCAAGGGTTCATCTCGACTCCATGTACTTGGCATACACAAGAGGTAAGACCTGTAGAACGCAAAAATAAAACAAAAACATCAAATCAGGAAATACTTGACTAAAGTTCAATAATGTAGTTATTTTAATCTAAAAGTCATATTCCCCGGCAGCGGCGCCTAAATTTAATATGCCTAAATTATACCTCCCGAAAGAAGTATAAGCGGCCGTTGCCAAATAAAGAACGCAACTTGTAGGTTGGGGTCGATCCCACGAGAAATATGGTTTAGACTTAAACTTAACTCACGATTATCTATTTTTCGTCAAACTATTTCGGAGAAAAGTAACTATAGGGGGGGGGGGTTTAGTAAAAATACCAGTTTATTGTTTTGAATTAATAAGTAACAAGTAGGCAAGATTCATAGTTGAAATATCAATATAATATGAAAAATAGGGTAAATGTGTTCCCCAGAAGCTCTTAACGCAGTATTCCTAATAATAGTAATTTTATCCTAATGTTTGACATGCAAGGCTGATAAGTTTGGTATCCCTAAGTCATTGGTAATCCAAGTAGGAACTTTCACTCGCAACTTGGTATGTCCACAAGTGTGTGCTTTACTAACCCTTACCTTTACCCCAGATTAGTCATCATGTCAATTGAGTTGGGTATTCACCCTCACGTCAACTGATTAAAGTCAGACTACTAGATAGTAGCAAATCCTTAATTAAATCTCTGTTGTTTAATCTTTTTCTCGTTCATTACCCCATTGGTAAGGCAAATAGGAACGGGGCGAGTTCTAACGTTGCGCATTACTAGAAAGACTATTAAACGAAAAGATTAACAATACATGCATAAATACAATTCAAGAATAACTTAGCTATTAGTCATACGTTATTAATTGCTCATGGTTCCCACAACCCTAGTTGTGGATTTAGCGACTCATGCTTGAGAATTCACAATTCACATTAGGGTTAAAACAAATCATGAAATTACAATTAGAATAGATGAAAACTGAAATCTTGAATTGAAATTCAAAGTGTAAATTGCATGAACTAGCTTCCAAAAATAAAGTGCCAAAGTGTTTGCAAATTTATCCAAAAAACCAAAAACAAAAGTCTCCAATATCTTCTAACCACCAAAAATGGAAATAACAACTAATATTTATAGTATTTAAATCCTAAACCAACTAGGAAACAAAAATAAGGAAAATAAGTTCAGGACGCGGTTTTGACAGACGACAGGACCTTCGGACCGTGGGTCACCTCCGTGGTTCAAGTACTGGAACTCAATCTTTCTGATCAAAACGACGTATGTGCAGGACAGTCCATCATTCACTCTACGGGGCGTCATTTGCCACCGTGGTTCCACACTTGGTCAGAATTCCCTGAACCTCACCTACACTGCATCACCTACGGGCCATCACTGGTGGTTGGCTTCGTCAATTGTTGTTGCTGCCATTTCAGTCCATTTTTCTGTCAACGGCTTCCAAACAAATTTCCTGCAAAAGATTACATAAAAACGTTATATCTAATAACAAAATAACCCAAGAAACACCACAAACTTTAAGTGAAATGCATCAAAATACCGTAAACTCATGGTATATCACACAATTACTTTGGTACCTAATTAACATGCTCTAAGATTTTCAAACCCATATACAACATCTAGCAACTCTTGCTTAGTGATGCTGTAATTCTTTTGCCAACTGGTCATCCTTTCAACAGATACAGAAGGGCCCTGCTCCATTATCTACTAGTGCACCTGCACTTAAGAACAAAGGTGAGCACAATAATCAGAACTTCAGAGCTAAACCTGTCTATTCTCTGGGTAGCGTGGCACAAGGGGGGTAGTAAGCCTCCTGTATGTGCCAAGTGTGGTAGGAACCATTCAGGTATTTGTCGTGAGGGCTCCACTGGTTCTTTCAAGTGTGGTCAGAGTGGGCATTTCATGCGAGAGTGTCCAAAGAGCAAGCAAGGAAGCGGTAATTGGGGCAACAGAGCCCACTCTTCTTCAATTGCTCCACCAGAAAGAACTGCACCTAGAGGGGCTACTTCCGGTACTGGCGGAGGAACAAACCTCTTATATGCTATCTACAGCCGTCGTAAGCAGGAGGATTCACCAGATGTTGTCACTGGTATTATTCAAGTCTTTGACTTTACTATTTATGCCTTGCTAGATCCAAGAGCGAGTTTATCTTTTGTAACTCCATATGTTGCTATGGACTTTGATGTTATTCCTAAGCAACTTGGTGAACCATTCAGTGTTTCTACTCTTGTTGGTGAGCCTATTATAGCAGAGAGAGTCTACCGTGATTGTCCCATATTTGTCAATCACAAGGGTACCCTGGCTAATCTAGTTGAGTTAGGCATGGTAGACTTTGATGTCATTCTTGGTATGGACTAGCTTTATTCCTGTAATACCTTAGTTGATTGTAGAACTCGAGTTGTCTAGTTTCAGTTTCCAAATGAGGCAGTCTTAGAGTGGAAAACTAGTTCAGCATTGCCTAAGGGTTGTTTCATTTCGTACCTTAAGGCAAGGAAGTTAGTTTCTAAGCGGTGTGTCTTTCACTTAGTACGATTTAATGATTCAAGTGTTGAGGTAGCTCCTATTCAGTCAGTCCCAGTAGTAAAGGAGTTCCCAGAAGTCTTTCCAGATGATCTTCCCAGAGTCCCTCCTGAGAGAGAGATAGACTGCGGCATAGATCTTCTTCCAGATACTCGTCCTATATCTATTCCGCCATATAGAATGGCACCAGTAGAGTTGAAAGAGCTTAAAGTGTAGTTAAAAGATATAATAGATAAGGGCTTTATTCGACCAAGTGTCTCACCTTGGGTTGCTCCGGTCTGGTTTGTGAGAAAGAAAGATGGTTCCCTTAGAATGTGTATAGATTACTGTCAGTTGAACAAGGTTACCATCAAGAACAAGTATCCTCTTCCGAGAATTGATGATATTTTCTATCAGCATCAGGGTGTTTCCTATTTCTCGAAAATTGACCTCAGATCAGGCTATCATCAGTTAAGAGTAAGGGAATGTGATATTCCAAAAACAACTTTCAGAACCCGATATGGTCATTATAAGTTTTTGGTCATGTCATTTGGTTTTACTAATGAACTAGCAGCGTTAATGGACCTTATGAATAGAGTCTTTAAACCTTATTTAGATATGTTTGTTATCATCTTCATTGATGACATACTAATCTATTTAAAGAATGAAGAAGATCATGCTGGTCATCTCAAAATACTTTTTCAGACTTTGAATGATAAGGAGTTGTATGCTAAATTCTCTAAGTGTGAATTTTGGCTTGAGTCTGTGGCATTCTTAGGCCATATTCTGTCTGGGGAGGGGATTAAGGTTGATACTCAAAAAATTGAGGCAGTGAAGAATTGGCCTAGACCCACATCTCCAACTAATATTTGGAGTTTCTTGGGCTTGGCTGGATATTATGGAAGGTTTGTGGAGAGGTTCTCGTCTATTTCGTCTCCTTTGACGAAGTTGACTCAGAAAACAATGAAATTTCAATGGTCTGAAACTTGTGAGAAAAGCTCTCAGGAATTGAAAAAAAAGATAACTACTGCCCCAGTTTTGACTTTACCAGAAGGTACGCAAGGCTTCGTTGTCTATTGTGATGAATGTATAGTTTGATTAGGTTGTGTGTTAATGCAGAATGGCAAAGTTATAGTTTATGTCTCCAGACAGTTGAAATTTCATGAGAAGAACTACCCAACCCTTGACTTAGAATTGGTTGTTGTAGTATTTTCTTTGAAAATATGGCGCCATTACCTTTATGGTGTTCATGTGGATGTTCACCGATCACAAGAGCATGCAGTATGTTTTCACTTAGAAGGAGCTCAATCTCAGACAGATGAGGTGGTTAGAATTACTCAAGGATTATGACATGAGTATTCTTTATCACCCAGGTAAGGCTAATGTTGTTGTTGATGCCTTGAGTAGGTTATCTATGGGTAGTACTTCCCCTGTTGATGAAGAAAAGAGAGAGTTAGCGAAAGATGTGCATAGACCTGCATGCTTAGGAGTCCGACTAATGGTTTCCACAGAAGGAAAAGTAGTGGTGTTGAATGGGGCAGAATCATCACTAGTGTCAGAAGTTAAAGAAAAGCAAGACCAAGTTCCTATTTTTCTTGTATTGAAGGCAAATGTTCTTAAGCAAAGAGTATTATCTTTTGAACAAGGGGGAGAGAGTGTATTGAAATATCAGGGTAGACTATGTGTACCTATGGTGGATGGACTCCAAGAGAGGATCATGGAGGAAGCTTATAGCTCTAGATATTCCATTCATCCAAATTTCAAAAAGATGTATCGTGACTTGAGAGAGGTTTATTGGTGGAATGGCATGAAGAAGGGTATTGCAGAATTTGTTGTTAAGTTTCCAAATTTCCAACAAGTTAAAGTAGAGCACTAAAGGCCCAGTAGTTTGGCTCAGAATATAAAACTTTTGGAATGGAATTGGGAGATGATTAATAAGGACTTTATCACAGGGTTACCAAGGTCTTGCAGGCAGCATGATTCTATTTGGGTGATTGTCGATAGAATGACGAAATCAACCCAGTTTTTGCCGGTAAAGACTACCTATTTAGCAGAAGATTATGCTAAGCTATATATTCAAGAAGTGGTAAGACTTCATGGGGTTCTGGTCTCCATTATTTCAGCCAGAGGGGCACAATTTACTGCGCAGTTCTGGAAATCTTTTCAGAAAGGCTTGGGTTGAAAGGTGAATTTAAGTACTGCCTTTCATCCTCAGACTGATGGGCAGGAAGAGTGCAATATTCAGACATTAGAAGATATGTTGAGGCCTTGTGTGATTGATTTCAAGGGGAATTGGGATGATCACCTACCCCTCATTGAGTTTGCTTACAACAACAGTTACCATTCTAGCATCCAAATGGCTCCTTATGAAGCTCTTTATGGGAGAAGATGCAGATCTCCTATTGGATGGTTTGAAGTTGGTGAAGGAGGGTTGATAGGACTAGATTTAGTTCACCAAGCTATGGAGAAGGTGAAACTGATTCAAGGATGATTTAAAACGGCACAGAGTCGTCAAAAATCCTACATTGATGTTAGGAGAAGGGCGTTAGAGTTCTAAGTAGATGATTCGGTGTATTTGAAAGTTTCACCCATGAAGGGTGTTATGAGGTTTGGTAAGAAGGCGAAGCTTAGTCCCCGGTATATTGGACGTTATCGCATAGCCAAGAGGATTGGCAGTGTAGCTTATGAGTTGGAGCTACCACAATAGTTAGCAGTTGGTCATCCGGTATTTCACGTATCCATGTTGAAGAAATGCATGGGAGATCTTTCATTGATCATACCAACTGAAAATATTGGGATCAATGATAGCTTATCTTATGAGGAGAATCCTCTGTTCATATTCTAGATCGCCAAGTTCATAAGTTGATAACAAATGAGGTAGCATTAGTCAAAGTCCTTTGGATAAACCAATTTGTTGTGGCAGCTACTTGGGAAGCTGAGGAGGATATGAAGAAGAGATATCCACATCTCTTTGAATCTGAAGAAAGTGCAGATCAGGTACTAATTCTTTCCTTAGTGCTCTTTAAATGATGAGTGAGCATATTGTTTGATTGCGTTTACTTGTTGGGTGTGTGAATTTGATGTTACACACTAAGCTTAGTAAGAGTAATCTCATTGAGGACAAATGTTCCCTAGGGCGAGATATTGTAACATCTCGCGACTAGAAAGAACTAGAAAGAAGTTTAAAATTTTGAAATAGTCATTTTTTAAAAGTATAAGGAAATTTGGAAATTTTTAAGTAAGTTAAAGTCAGTTTTTGGTCAACTTCAAATTACCATAACTCCTATCTCAATATGGGTTAGATTTAGTCCCTGAGATGGTTGGAATGATGTTTCCAATGCCGCCAAGTTTGCGCAATATAGAGTTCGGATGAATGAGTTATCCCCTTTGGAAGTTGGGCTGTTGGATTAAGGAATTATCCAATCCGGAATTTTAAGGCGTATTTAAGTCTTTCATTTCCTTATTATTTTAATCAATTTTTAGAGTTTAATATCGGTCAAATCAAATTTTAGTCGGTTCTAGAATTTGGGATTTCACGCTAAGGTTAAGGAGAAAGGAGAAGAAAAAGCAAGAACGTTCAAGATCGTCGAAGTTTGGCTTGTCAAATTAGTCAGGGGTGACACCTACAAGGTATGTGAGATCACATAGCGTTAGGTTAGTTCACCCACGCGCCAAACATTTTTAATTCAGCGTATTTTCGTCCTAAAAAGATTGAGAAATTGATGTTCTTGATAGTAGTTCTTAAATTGATTTCGTTCTTGAAGGTGAGTTGGGATTAAGGGGTTTCTTGATGATTAAGCATTGATCGTTGAGTTGTTTGGGGTAAATATTTGTGCATATGATTTGGGTACATGAATCTAAGGTGAATTTGGGGAAAAAAATAAGATTGAAACGATTTAGGATCAGAAAACGAGTTGAAAAACTTGTCAGACGCACCTGGGGAGAGCCAGGCACGTCGCGCCCCCATAGCGCCATGAGGCTGGGGCGGCGCGCCTGCAGTACGCCCAAAACAAGCCCCAGTAAGTTGGGGCCTGGCGTGGCGCGCCATCGATGCCCCCGGATCGGCATTTTTCACCAGTTTCTCATCATTTAGCCTATTTTAGTTATTCTAAAGTGTCCTAACACTTTCCATTGATTCTAACTACTCTAATAACTTCTAAACACCTAAAAATCATCCATAAACATGAATCATAACCTTCAATCCGTAAATTCAAATTCAAGGAATGTCAAGAGCCAAGTCTAGGATGTTTTAAGAGTCTTTTCAAGAAGTCTTTTGCAAATGCTTATAACCTTGTTTTAAGACTTAAAGTTCAAGTTGAGTAAAGAGTAAAAAGTATAGATTGAAGTTCATTTCTTCAAAAGTATACGGGGACTAAGTATTCCCAAAGAGAGTTTAAATGTTTTCACATTTAAATAAGATCGGAAACTGAGATTTCCAAAGACCTTTAGGGTTACTTTTCACAAAAAGTAATCGCTTTCTAAATTAAGCAAGAGGGGAAACTTTGATTTCCAAGATAACCTTTGAGCTAAATTTTTTAGCACTAATCTCAAATCACAGAAAGAGTACATTTTTAAACATAAGAGCCAGTATATTTTGGGAGTATTATTGACCACCGAATTGGGGGCAAGCATGAGTTCAGATAACTCACGTCTCCATAAAACCTTGTAGCCACCATGGGTAGAAAAGGGTCATACTTTTTAGATGAATCCTTTTCACAATAAACTAGTGGATCCACTTAGTAGTTCAGGTCTTATACCTCTGGCCGGGTATAGGATGCGCTGGCAGTGTGAGGTAGATCAATGTATTATCACTATAGTTCTTATGTGATAGTTGTCGGTTAGAGAAACTCCCACAGAAGTTATTGTATTTTTATACACATCCGTTTATTGTATTTTTACATACATTCCAGAGTTGTGGTATCCCTGTATATACACAGAGTTGACATCATGTTTTTAAACAACTTTCCTTTATATTGAACTTATTTTAAACTGCTTTATATTGAAATGAGTTCAGTAAGTATTCATGAGTTGAGAAGAGCCAAGGTAAGTGTTTCTTTTAGATTCCCTTCCAAGCCTATGTTTGTTAGCATTTCAACTCGCATACTCGTACATTCAATGTACTAAAGCCAGTTGGCCGGCATTTTCTTATAATGCAGACACAGGTAACTACGATCTGTATCTGGCGCTTCGTTGATCCAGTGAGCAGTTCAGAGTTTGTTGGTGAGCCTCTTTGCATTTCAGAGGACTCCTCTTGATTGCTTTCAGTTTTAGTATTAGTTCATTAGGATGTCATGGGCCTATCCCGACATCTATCTCAGTTGTTTAGAGGCTTCATAGACTGACAAACAGTCAGTTAGTTGTTTCAGTGTCTTTACTTTTCATTTCATATGTTAAAGACTTGAGTTTGCCTTAAAGGCCAGTTGACTGTTCCTTTATAACATTCTAGTTACTTCATAAATGTGTATGGGATGAGTTAAGTCTTCCGTTGAGTTAGTAAGTCAGGCCAAGGGTTCGCCTCAGGCCAGCAATGGTCATCGAGTGCCAGTCCCGCTCAGGGTGTAGGCTTAGGACTTTCAGGATACTACGTGCCATGTTACATCTAGGGGGTACTTTGGGTCATGACATTTGAAGTCTCTATTTTGAGATCTTGATGAATTCCAGAAAATTAAGGTCCTACTATGATATGACAAACAAGTACACGTTGAAAGGAAATGTATATTTGAGATAAAAACTGGCCAAGTTAACGTGGAGCTTTTATCTAATGCGCAATATCTCCCTACTTTGGCTCATAATCTATTAAGTGTTTTTCAATTGATGAACACCTGAGTAAAATGTAGACGCACGATAGCTCATGTGCCTATAACTCAAAACAAAATGTTTCCTCTTGATATTTCAAATGTTGGTAATACTGCCTTAGTTATTAAATGAAAGAATGAGACTTAATTGTGGCACTTACATTATGGATATTTGAATGTTAATAGGTTGAAAGTCTTGATTCAAAAAGATATGGTTATTGGCTTGCCAAAAATCAATTAACTTGACTTGTGTGAAAGAAGTATCTATGGGAAGCAAACTAGGAATTTATTTCCAATTGGAAAATCATGCAGGGGTACAACTTGCCTTAAACTTGTACATGTTGAATTTTGCGGGCCAATTAAAATGAAATCCCCTGGTGGAAGTTGATATTTATATTTTATGTTTACTGATGATTACAACCGATTTTGTTGGGTTTATTTCTTGAAATTTAAATCTGAATCCTTTGAAAATTTTAAGAAATTTATGGCATTTGTAGAGAATCAAAGTGGCAACAAGATAAAATAACTTCATACCGATAGAGGTGGTGAATTTTTGTCTAATAATTTGAATTTTTTCTATGATGAGAATGGAATTCGTAGTGAACATTCAGTGGCAGATAGGCTGGACCAGAATGGTGTGGCCGAGCAGAAGAATAGGAAAGTTGTGGAAATGGCTCAAAGTTCACTAGAAGCAATGGGTCTACCAGATTATTTTTGGGAAGATGTTATTGCAACCGGTCGTTATCTTTTGAATATCTCGCCAACAAAGAAATTTAGATCACAAAACCTCTTGAATCTTTGAATTATAAAAAGCCCATGGTAAGCCACTTAAGAATATTTTTATAGCATATGCTTTGGTTAATGTTCACTCTAAGCATGATGAAAAATCTACAAAATGCATTTTCATTGGCTATAGTCTTCAATCCAAAGCATATCATCTATATAATCCCATAAGTGGTAAAATCATTATAAGTAGAAAAAATGTGTTTAATGAGGATGCAAGTTGGAACTTTAATTCAGGAAACGTGATATCGAATATCCAATTTCTAATTACTGAAACCTGCAATAGATTTAGGAAATTCACCCAATTCTTCTCCTGTAAGTTCGTCTGTTAGCTCATCAATTGCACCATCAACAACTCCTTCACCTTATGAGTCTTCAGTTGAGCCGATTCCACTAACAAGATAAACAAGGGAAAAGAAATTGAATCCTAAGTACTGTAACACTGTAAATACTTCTTGTCAATAACTTTGCTTGTTTCAAATTTTTTTGTCATGAAGAAGCACTAGAACAATCTGAATGGAAGAATGCTATGATTTAAGGGGACGTTTGGTACCAACATTAATAATGCAGTGATTAGTAATGCAGGGATTAGTAACACAGGGATTAGTAATGCAGAGATTAGTAGTGCAGGGATTATTATTTTTCAAGCGTTTGGTTCACTACTTTCCACTTAATTTTGTTTTTGATTTAACACTACAAAAAAAATCACTCCTATTATACCCTTGTGTTATTATGAGTGTTTATTTCATGTAATTGAGTCATGGTAGATAACAACTGGACCGGACAATTTTTTTTTAAAGAATTTTCTATTCCATTTAATTAGTTAAATCAAATACATATATACATAAAATTCTTATTAGTTTTAAGGTGTGATGTGCCACTAAGAAGATTATTGATGGCACAATGTATTTCTAATTTTTTGTTGGTCAAGTATAGTTTAACATAGATTTAAGTCTACTTAAATTGTTCAATACCTAAAGTTTTTTTTAAAAAAAAAAAACAAATAGCTCAAGTGGGTAATCGACAAACTCTCTTGAATAAAAAAAATCATGAAAAAATGGAGAAAAAAATATTAGTGAAATCATTAAATAACAGTAAACGGATTTGGAGAATTAAAAAAGAACATTTATAACCATTCCAATATAAATAAAAAAGAAATTAAATTACAAAAGATATTTTAAAAAAAGGAATAAGGGGTTAGTTTAGTCTTTCAGGGGTCTTATCAAAGGTTTAACAAACCTTGGATTAGTTATCCCTGCATTATCTAGGGATAAGATAAGACCACATTTGGTGGATAAGTAATCGATGGATTAAATTAAATTAAGTAACCAAACAATGTATTAGATGGACTAAATTTTAATCCATGGATTATTCTATCTAATACCGCCTACCTAACGGGTCCTAAGTGTCACGCCTCGAGCCTACACCCTGAATGTGGACGACACAAAAGAACCATTTCTGATCCCCTAGAAAATTCTTGGCCTGTCTGACTAATTAGTGGAAGACTCACTCAAGCAATAATAGGCTTAGAACATAATTCAATCTCAAAGTAAAACTTAACAAGAATGTCACAAAGTACTCAGTTTTATAAATAAAACAATTTGTAAAACTTAAAAAAGGGGAAATACATAGAGACTCGTTAGCTCTAACTTTCGATGAAGCCTCTTATACTAGGATAGATGTCGGCACAAGACTCATGCCAACTCAATAATAACAGGAAAATAAATGTGAAATCCTTAGGAAAGCAAGGAGGCTCACCAAAGTAATGTAAAACACAAAGTGATCTCAACGAAATGCCCGTTAATGATCCTATGATCCTAAAACCTTGTATCTCCATCAGAAAACATGCAGATCGAATGAAATAAGTACGTTAAATGCACGAGTATGTAATGTAGCTGGGGAGAAATAGTTGAATGAAACGACTACAATAGATATATCATACACTCATTTGAATTTAAAGAATTAAAGGATTGAAATCATTTAACTTTACAAAATACTTTCTCATCTCTGAACTTCAACATAATAAGTGATAAATTTAAAATGCACTTCAACTCTATTGAAAGATTCTCTAACCGACAACCACTACAACCATAGCTGATGATATAGTGTGTTGTCCACACTGTCAGAACTATCCTATATTGTGTCGGGATATAGGAACTCTCAACTAAGTGGATTCACAAAGCTTTGCCCAAATGCACTAAGGATTTATCTAAAAGGTATGATCTTGTACCCATGTTGGCAAGACATGGTTTATGAGGGTTGTGAGTTGTCTGAACTCTACCCCATATTGGTGCTCAATACTACTCCCAATAATATATACTCTTGTTCAAACGTATAAAAACATATTGTTCCTCTGCTATAAGAAAATCGCTCAAACTTTCTTCTAAAAAGAGGTAACTGCTCTGAAATATCTCTGAAACTCATTGCTCATTTAGAAAACAAGGTTTCTCTTTGCTCAATGTAAAAATACATTCTTGTTTTCTCAAGGTTTCTTTAAGAGGAAACTTCTTTGCACTAAATTTTCCTGAAAACTCTTTTAATTTATCTCAAAATGTATACTATTTTTCTTCATATAAAAATGAAACATTTGGGAAATACTTAGTTCCCTTATACTCTTTGTCAAACTCCTCTTTACTTCCTCAAAACATAGTTTAAACAATTATGCTTTGTTTAAAAGATTCTCAATAACAATTCAATGAATAATCAAAAAGAGTGTTCATGCTGAAAAAAATATATAATCAACAAACTAAATAATCACAATACTCAATGTATGAAAATTAATGATTAGAAATAGGAATTTATAATCACAAACTCAAGAATTCACAATTCAATATCAACTCATCTCAAGAATATTCAAATCTAAGGATAGAACCCTATATTACTCTTTTAGTGATTTGAAAGTATATGTAGGGTTTGAGGAATAACTAGTCCAACACTATGATAGCCTTATATACCTGAAAGAATGAAATTCTTTGGTGAAATTGATGAAACCTAAAGAATGGTTGAACCCTAACTTTTCTCCTCTTGGAACCTTGTTCTAACGAATTGAAGTTCTAATGAACGTAAAAAAACTAATTAACACTTTCTAAACCCTTAATTATGTAAAATTTCATGGTTTAGGCTTAGAATAGAGGTTAAAGCAACGTAGTTTTAGTACCAAATTTGTATGGGAAAGCCCAAAATAATCAAACCTAAAATTTGTCGAGGTGCCTTAAAAGGGAGGTTTCACAGACCATTGAAGGCTCCACGTTCATTGAAACATTTCAGTAGCTATATAGCCATCTGTGAAACTTTGACTATCTGACAAGGCTTCACTTAAATGGGCATACCATTTTACTCCAAACTCGAAATGAGGCAAAATTTAGGGAAACAAAAAGAGGAATCAAAGACCTTTAATTTGGTAGGTTAGGGGTCATGTAATTCATTATGTGCTGAGAGTTATGATCGTTTGAAGTTGACCCAAAACTAAAAAGTTGATGGGTTCCTTTCACGGATGACTTCATGGTCCATACAAAGATTCACACACCATCCAAGTGTTCGGGAACCTTCCTGAGTTTCGGGTTAGGTTTCACGAGTTGGGTGACGGGTCATGGACCTTTTAATGGCCCGTGAAACCCTTCGTGAAAGATCTTCAAGTTTTAACTTTCCCCACGGTTGGTTGTACAGCCCATGACACCGTGTACGGACCAGACAACCTTCTTTATACATTATCTTGTACTCAACGAAAGACTTTTCTCTTTAACATTCCAAGTTCCAATTTTCTAGGTTTTACAATAGCTCCCCGTTGGGAAAATTCATCTTCAAATTAGACCAAACTATGTATAAATGGGGTGGGAAAGTGTCTAATAACTCAACAGAAAGAACAAAATATGAAAATAGCATAAATTCAACATATCAACTTAAAGAGTATTTTACAAATAGTTAGTACCTTGGTCTGGAATTGATTCGGAGGGAAAGAGGTTAGGGTATCTCTTCTTAATATCCTCCACTATTTCCCAGGTAGCTTCCTCAACAAATTGGTTCCTCCACAAGATTTTGAATGATGCAACATCTTTAGTTCTCCACTTGCGAACCTGATGATCAAAGATCTCAATTGGAATCTCCTCATATGATTGATTATCCTTTACTCCAATACTCTCAATAGGCACATTAAGTGTAGGATCACTAAAACACTTATTTAGCATAGAAATATGGAATATTGGATAAACTGTTGCTAACTCTGGTTGTAGCTCCAACTCATAAGCTACATTAGCAATCCTCTTGGATATTCGATAAGGACAAATGTATCAGGGCTGAACTACTCTTTCTTACCAAGCCTCATAACACCTTTCATTGGTGAAAATTTTATAATATACCCAATCATCAACCTCAAACTCCAAATCTCTTCTTCCAACATTAGTATAGTATTTTTGACAACTCTTTGCTATTTTCAACCTCTCCTGAATTATCTTGACCTTCACCATGGTTTGATGAACCAAATCTGGTCATATCAACTCAGCTTCACCAACCTGAAATCAACCAATAGAACATCTACCCCTTCGCCCATATAGAGCTTCAAACAAAGCCATCAAGATGCTGGAATGGTAACTATTATTGTATGCAAACACAATAAAAGGCAAGTGGTCATCCCAATGACCTTTGAAATCCAAAACAAACTCTATCAGCGTGTCCTCTAAGGTTTGAATTATGCATTTTGCTTGATCATCAGCCTGGGGGAGAAAAGCAGTACTAAGGTTCACCTTCGAACCCAAACATTTCTTAATTGATTTCCAAAACTCTATGGTAAATTGAGCACCTCTATCTAAGATGATGGACAAGGGAACTCCATGTTGTCGACCTATCTCACTAATGTAGACATTTGCATACTCTTCTGCTATATTGGTAGTCTTTATTGGTAAGAAATGGGCTGGTTTGGCCATCCGATCCACAATCATCCAAATGGAATCATGATGTTTGCGAGATTGTGGTAAGCCCGTAATGAAGTCCATATTAATAATCTTCAACTTCCACTCTGGAAGGGTAATATTCTAAGACACACCACATGGCAATTGATGCTCAACTTTGACTTTGGGAGCAATTTTGGCACATAGAAACAAACTCGGCTATGCCCCTTTTCATGCCACTCCACCAACAGACTTATTTCAAGTCATGGTACATCTTGGTGGAACCTGAATGAATCGAATATCGGGAACTATGGTCTTCTTCCATAATTCTCTGTGGGAGTTCATCCACATTTGGAACCCATAACTTACCTTGATACCTCAACACACCATCTCCTGCTTGTGCAAAGACCATCGGTTTCTGCTTAAGCACATTTACCTTCAGCTCAAGTAAAATAGAATCTTTGTCCTATTTATCCTTCACTTCTAACATTAACTATGATTCTTCCTCATTCATCAGGATAACTCCACGTTCACTGGAGTCTAACAAACAAACTCCTAGATGTACAAGTATCTGAACTTCCTTAGCCAATTCTTTCTTTCTTTCCTTCCTCAACAAGAGTAGTACTCCCATGGATAACTTGCTCAAGGCATCAGCAATAACATTTGCCTTACCTGATTGTATATAATACTCATATCAAAATCCTTGAATAGTTCTAGCCATATTCTTTATCCAAGATTTAGCTCCTTCTAACTGAGAACCTACTGGAGACTCTTATGGTGGGTGAATACATCAACGTGAATGCCATAGAGATAGTGACACGATATCTTGAGAGCAAAACCTATTGCTGCCAATTCGAGATCATGAGTCGGGTAGTTCTTCTCGTGAATCATAAGTTGTCTGGAGGCACATGCTATAACCTTAACATTCTTCATCAATGCATAACAAAGTCCAAATCTGGATGAATTATAATTAACAAAAAAACCCTTATTACACGGGAGTAGTCGTTAATCGAGTTTTCAATTCCTAAAAGCTTTTCTCACAAGCTTTAGACTAATCAAGCATAGCTATTTTCTTAGTCAATATGGATGAAATAGATGAAAACCCATCGACAAAACTTCTGTAGTAACCAGCCAATCCAAAAATACTCCTTATATTAGTTAGAGATGTAGGTTTGAGCCAATTCTGCACTACTTTAATCTTCTTAGTATCAACTCAAATTCCATCGCTAGACACTATCTGGCCTAAGAATACCATTGATCCAAGCTAGAACTCACATTTAGAAGACATGGCATACAACTCTCGATCCTTGAGAGTTCGGAGGACTATTTTGAGATGACTAGTATGATCCTTCCCATTCTTCGAATATATCAATGTGGCATCAATAAATATGATCACAAACATTTCAAGATACTACTTAAATACTCTGTTCATAAGATCCATGAATGTTGCAGGAGTGTTAGTCAAACCAAAAGACATTACAAGGAAATCATAATGACCATAGCGTGTCCTGAATATTGTCTTCGGGATGTCACTTTCATTCACATTCAACTATTGATAGCTAGATCTGAGGTTTATCATAGAGAAACAAGTGGCACCATGAGGTTGGTCGAAAAGGTCATCACTTATTGGAAGAGGAAACTTATTATTTATGGTGACCTTGTTTAACTTATGGTTATCGATACACATCTTAAGGAAACCATCTTTCTTCCTCACGAATAAGACTGGAGCTCGCCAAGGTGAGACACTTGGTCTGTTGAAATCCTTATCAAGAAGATCTCCCAACTACTCTTTTAACTCAGTTAGATCCATTCTATATGGCGAAATAGAATGGGTTGAGTATCGGGGAAAATATCTCTTCTGAAGTCTATTTCTTTCTCAAAGGGACTTTGGAAAGATCATCTGAAAGACCTCTGGAAACTCACTTGGAACTAGAACTTACTTAATAGGTGGTCTCTGAATACTAGAGTCATTAACTCAAATTAAGTGATAGATGCATCCCTTTGAAACTAACTTTCTGGCCTTAAGGTGTGAAATAAAATAACCTTTAGGCACTGCTAAACTACTCCTCCTCTCTAAAACTAGCATTTTTGGAAATAATAAGAAAATCTAGAAATTCGGTAAGAATGTTAAGTTGGATTTTTGGTCAACTTCAAATGACCATAACTCCTATCTCAGGATGAATAAGGTGTGTTTCTAGATATCGTAGGAAAGATCTTGGAATATCTTTCCAACTCCGTTAAGTTTGCGTGATTCCGAGTTCGTATGAGTGAGATATTCCCATTCGAATTGGATTGTTCAAATAAGGAAAGTCCAATCCAGATTTTGAAATAATAGTTTGGTCTTTTCCTTACCCAATTAATTTAATTCGTGTTAGTGAATTAATTAAGGGTCAAAACTGAATTTCGTCAGTTTAGAAAAATTGAAGTTCACACTAGGGCTTGGAGAAAAGAGAAAAGAGGAGAAAGGAGAAGAAAGTTGTAGATTCGTCGTCTACGTAAGAAATCGCTTGTGAATTTCATCAAGGGGTGATCCCTACGAGGTATGTGAGATCACATAGCGTTGGGTTAGTTCACCCACGCACCAAGCATGTTTAATTCAGCGTATTTTCTTCCTAAAAAGACTGAGAATTTGATGTTTTTGGTAGTTGTTCTTGAATTGATTTCGTTCTTGAATATGAGTTAGGATTAAGGAGTTTCTTGATGTTATAATGTTGTTTCCTTGAGTTTTTTGGGTTAGATTTTGTGAATATTATATGGGTACATGAATCTAAAGTGAATTTGAGAAAAAGAATCGGATTAAAATGGTTTAGGATCAAAAAATGAGATCAAAAGTTTGTCAGAATTTTGCCTGAATGGAGGTTGGCGCAACCCGCCCCCGTAGCGCCCGAGGGGCTGGCGTGGCGCGCCAGATTTAATTTCCAAGATAGCCTTTGAGCTAAGTGTTTGAGCAATTATCTCAAATCAGAGAAAGAAGTATGTTTTTAAACATAAGAGCTAGTATCATATTTTGGGAGTAGTATTGAGCACCGATATGGGGAGAATTCAGATAACTCACAACCCCCATAAACCATGTAGCCATTAACGGTTAAAAAGGGTCATAATTTTTAGATGATTCCTTTAGTGTGTTTTAGCATAGACTAGTGTATCCACTTATTAGTTCAGGATTTATACCCTTGGCAAGGTATAGGACGGCCCTGGCAGCATGAGGCAAAATGTTATATCTCATAATAGCTCTTACGTGATGGTTGTCAGTTACAGAAACTCCTACAGCAGTAATTGTATTTTATATGCATAGTTTATTTGTATTTTTACATATATTTCAGAGTTATAGTGTTGACATACATGTTTTTAACAACTTTTCTTTATACTGATTTATATAGAAATCAGTTCAGTTAAGTTGAGTTGAGTTGAGCTAGGTAAGTTCTTCAGTTCCTTTCAAGCTTATGTCTTGTTTTAGAATTCCCCTCGCATACTCGTACATTCAATGTACTGATGTCATTTCTCATGCATCTTATTATGATGCAGACACAGGTAACTAGGATCGGCATCCAGCGCATCGTTGATCTAGTTCAGCATTTCAGAGTCTTGTGGTGAGCCTCCTTGCTTTCCGGAGGGTCCCTTTTATTGCTTTTGATATTAATATTAATTCATTAGTATGTCGTGGGCCTATCTCGACATCCATCTTAGGTGTTTAGAGGCTTTAGAGATAGATAGTCAGATGTTAGTTCTTTAGTTTTTTCAGTGTCATCATCTTATGTTGAGAGTTAAGTTTGACTTAAAGGCCAGTTGAGTGTTCTTTTATAATATTCCAGTTTATTTCATATATGTATCTTTGTTGAGTTAAGTCTTCTACTAAGTAAGCAAGACAGGCCAAGGGTACGCTTGGGGCAAACAATGGTTCTCGAGTGACAGCCACGTCCGGGGAGTAGGCTCGGGACATGACAAACTTGGTATTAGAGCACAGAGTTCAAGATTCCTAGGGAATGTATGAAGTCGTGTCTATAGAGTCCTAGTTATTAGTGTGAAGTGCGTCACATCTATAATTAAAAGCCTGCAACATTTAGGAAATTCCTTCACTTCTTTCATACTCATTTCGTGCGTTAGAGTTTTATCTCTAAAAAGTTTCTTTCTAACTTGTGCTTGCACGTAACCGATTGTGATTTGGACTGTTTTGAGTGTGCTTTCATGGGGCGTTTCTTTCCCCATGAGCTATGAAAAGTAAAGAGATGGTTGCCGACATGAGGAGCAGGATGAGTTTATTTGTTGTTGGGTTGCCTCGTTTGTCAAGTAAGGAAAGTAAGGCAGTCATGCTAATAGGTTACATCGTAATAGCAAGACTGATGATCCATGTGAAACAAGTTGAGAAGGACAAGCTGAGGGATAGAGAAGAGTTTAAGAATAAGAGGGCTAAGACATCAAGGAATGAATTCGGCCAGCAAAAGAGTAATGCCAACCAGTCATCTTTCCACCAGAAGCAAAAGGGACCAGCTCCATCATCTGCTAGTTCACCTGCACTAAGGAACAAATGTGAGTACAATTGTCAAAATTCTCAGAACTTCAAAGCTAGTCTTGTGCATTCATAAGGTAGTAAGGCACAAGGGGGTACTAAGACTCCTGCATCTGCTAAGTGTGGTAGGAGCCACTCAGGGGTTTGTCATGATGGCTCCACTAGTTGCTTCAAGTGTGGCCAGAACGGTCATTTTATGAGAGAGTGTCCTAAGAGTAGACAAAGTAATGGTAATAGGTGCAATAGATCCCAGTCTTCTTTAGTTGCTCCACAAGATAGAGTTGCATCAAGATGAGTTACTTCAAGGGCAGACAGAGAAGGAAACCACCTTTATGCGATCACTAGTCATCAAGAGCAAGAGGATTCTCCAGATGTTGTCACTAGTATGATCCAAGTCTTTAACTTTGATGTTGATATTTTGCTAGATCCAGGAGCGAGTTTATCTTTTGTAAATCCATATGTTGCTATGAATTTTGATGTCAATCCTGAGAAACTTAGTGAATCCTTCGGTGTTTCTACACCTGTTGGTGAGTCTATTATAGCATAGAGAGTCTATCTTGATTGTCGCATTTTCGTCAATCACAAGAGTACCATGGGTGACTTAGTTGAGGTAGATATGGTAGATTTTGATGTCATTTTAGGTATGGACTGGCTTCATGCCTGTTATGCATCAATATATTGTAGAACTTGAGAAGTCAAGTTCCAGTTACCAAATGAGCCAATCTTAGAGTGGTAAAGCAGTTCTGGTATGCCTAAGGGTCATTTTATTTCGTACCTTAAAGCATGGAAGTTCATTTCTAAGGGGTGTGTCTATCACTTAGTATGAGTTAATGACTCTAGTTTTGAGGTACCTCCTATTCAGTCAGTTTCAGTAGTAAGAGAGTTTCAAGAAGTCTTTCCTGATGATCTTCCCAGAGTCCCTCATGAGAGATAAATAGACTTCGATATAGACATTCTTCCACATACTCATCCGATAACTATTCCACCATATAGAATTGCACCAACATAGTTGAAAAAGCTCAAAGAATAATTGAAAGATCTCCTTGATAAGGGTTTTATTCGACCAAGTGTCTCACCTTAGGGCGCTCCGATTTTATTTGTGAGAAAGAAAGATGATTCCCTTAGGATGTGTATAGATTACCGTCAGTTGAAAAAGTTACCATCAAGAACAAGTATCCTCTTTTGAGAATTGATGATCTTTTCGATCAGCTTTAGGGTGCTTCTTGTATTTCTAAGATTTACCTCAGATCTGGCTGCCATAAGTTGAAAGTAAGGAAGTGTGATATTCCTAACACAGCATTCAGGACCCGTTATGGTCATTATGAGTTTCTGGTCATGTCGTTCGGTTTAACCAATGCACCTGAAGCGTTCATGGACCTTATGAATAGAGTATTCAAAACTTATTTATATATGTTTGTTATCGTCTTCATTGTTGACATACTAATCTATTCAAAGAATGAAGAAGATCATGCTAGTCATCATAGAATAGTTCTCCAGACTTTAAAAGATAGAGAGTTGTATGCCAGGTTCTCTAAGTGTGAGTTCTGGCTTGAATTTGTGGCATTCTTAGGCCACATTATGTCTGGAGAGGGAATTAAAGTTGATACTCAGAAAATTGAGGCAGTGCAGAATTGGCCTAGACCCACATATCCTACTAATATTAGGAGTTTCTTGGGTTTGGCTAGCTATTATAGAAGGTTCGTAGAGGGTTCTCATGTATTTTATCCCCTTTGACCAAGTTAACTCAGAAGACAGTGAAATTTCAATGGTGTGAAGCTTGTGACAAAAGCTTTCAAGAATTGAAAAAGAGGTTAACTACTGCCCCAGTGTTGACCTAACCAGAAGGTACTCAAGGTTTTGTGGTGTATTGTGATGCATCTAGAGTTGGTTTGGGTTGTGTATTAATTAAGAATGGCAAGGTTATAGATTATACCACCAGACAGTTGAAAATTCATGTTAAGAACTACCCAACCCATGACTTAGAGTTGGCTAGTATTTGCTTTGAAGATATGGCGCCATTATTTATATGGTGTTCATGTAGATATGTTCACTGATCACAAGTGCATGTAGTATGTGTTTACTCAAAAACAACTTAATTCCAGACAAGGAGGTGGTTAGAATTACTCAAGGATTATGACATGAGTATTCTTTACCACCCAGGTAAGGCTAATGTTGTTGCTGATGCTTTAAGCAGGTTGTCTATGGGTAGTACCACCCATGTTGTTGAAGAAAAGAGAGAGTTAGCGAAAGACGTGCATAGACTTGCATGCTTTGGAGTTCGACTGATGGAATCCACAGAAGGAGGAGTAGTGGTGATGAATGGGGCTGAATCATCATTAGTGTCAGAAGTAAAAGAGAAGCAATGCCAAGATCCCATTTTGCTTGAATTGAAGGAAAATGCTCATAGGTAAAAAGTAATGGCTTTTGAACAAGGGGGAGTTGTATATTGAGGTATCAAGGTGGATTGTGTGATTAATTTCAAGGGTAATTGGGAAGATCACCTACCTCTCATTGAGTTGCTTACAACAACAGTTACTAGTCTAGCATCCAAATGGCTCTTTATGAAGCTCTTTATGGGAGAAGATGCATATCTCCTATCGGATGGTTTGAGGTTGGTGAAGCTGGGTTAATAGGACCAAACTTAGTTCGTCAAGCTATGGAGAAAGTGAAAGTTATTCAAGGAAGATTGAAAACAATGCAGAGTCGTCAGAAATCCTATACTGATGTTAGGAGAAGGGAGTTGGAGTTTGAAGTAGATGATTGGGTATACTTGAAAGTTTCACCCATGAAATATGTTATGAGATTTGGTAGGAAGGGGAAGCTTAGTCCCTGGTATATTGACCCTTACAGAATATCAAAAAGGGTAGATAATGTAGCTTATGAGTTGGAGCTACCACAAGAGTTAGCCACAGTTCTTCTGGTATTCCACATCTCAATGTTGAAGAAGTGCATGGGTGATCCTTCATTGATCGTACCAACTGAAGATATTGGGATCAGGGATACCTTATCTTACGAGGAGATTCCGGTTTAGATTCTAGATCGTCAAGTTCGCAAGTTGAGGACTTAGGAAGTAGAATCATTCAAAGTCCTTTGGAGGAACCAATTTGTTGAGGAAGCTACTTGGGAAGCTGAGGAAGATATGAAAAAGAGATATTCACATCTCTTTAAAATCGGAGAAATTGCAGATCAAGGTATTAATTCTTTTCTTAGTACTCTTTAATTGTGAGATTTCATGTTATGTTTGCATTGCTTGTTGGGTGTTTGAGCTGAATATTAGATGTTACACCCTTAGCCTACTGAGAGTAAGCTCATTCGAGGATGAATATTCCCAAGGGGGAGATATTGTAACACCTCGTAACCAGAAAGAACTAGAAAGAAGTTAAAAAGTTGAAATAGTCATTTTTGGAAATAATATAAAAATCTGGAAATTTGGTAAGTATGTTAGGTTGGATTTTTGGTCAACTTCAACCGACCATAAATCCTAGGTCAAGATGATTTAGGTGTATTTGCAGATATCGTTTGAAAGATCTTGGAATAATCTTTCCAACGCCGTTGACTTTGCGTGATTCCGAGTTTGTATGAGTGAGATATGCCCATTCGAATTTGTGCTACTCAAATAAGGAAAGTCCAATCCGGATTTTGAAAGGGTAGTTTGGTCCTTTCCTTACCTAATTAATTTAATTCGTTTTAGTGAATTAATTAAGGGTCAAAACTGAATTTTGTCAGTTTAGAAAAATTGAAGTTCATGCTAGGGCTTGGAGAAAAGAGAAAAGAGGAGAAAGGAGAGGAAAGTTGTAGATTCGTCATCTTCATAAGGAATCACTTGTGGATTTCGTCAAGGGGTGATCCCTACGAGGTATGTGAGAAAACATAGTGTTGGGTTAGTTCACCCACGCTCCAAACATGTTTAATTCGGCGTATTTTCCTCCTAAAAAGATTGAGAATTTGATGTGCTTGATATTTGTTCTTGAATTGATTTCGTTCTTGAATATGAGTTGGCATTAAGGAGTTTATTGATGTTAAAGTGTTGTTTCCTTGAGTTGTTTGGGTTAGATTTTGTGTATATGATTTGGGTACACGAATTTAAAGAGAATTTGAGAAAACAAATCAGATTAAAATGATTTAGGATCAAAAAACGAGATCAAAAGTTCGTCAGAATTTTGCCTGAAGGGAGGTTGGCGCGACACGCCCCCGTAGCTCCCGAGGAGCTGGCGCGGCGCGCTAGGAACGCGCCCGGATCATCATTTTTCACTAGTTTTTCATCGTTTAGCCTAGTTAAGTCCTTCTAAAGTTTACTAACAGTTTTCATTGATTCTAACTACTCTAAATAACTTCTAAACATCTAAAAATCATCCATAAACATGAATCATAACCTTGAATCCATAAATTCAAATTCAAGGAAAGTCAAGAGCAAGTCTAGGAATTTCTTAGAGTCTTTTCAAGAAGTATTTTGCAAATGCTTTTAACTTTGTTTTAAGACTTAAAGTTCAAATTGAGTAAAGAGTAATGAATAAAGTTTGAAGTTCATTTCTTCAAAGAAGTATATGGAGACTATGTATTCCCAAAGAGTTTTAAAATGTTTTCACATTTAAATAAGAACGGAAATTGAAATTTCCAAAGAGCCTTTGAGCTAGTTTTCAGAAAAGAGTAATCGCTTTCTAAATGAAGCAAGAGAGGAAACATAAGAGATAGTATCATATTTTGGTAGTAGTATTGAGCACAGATATGGGGAAGAGTTTAGACAACTCACAGCCCCCATAAACCATGTAGCCATCAAGGGTTAAAAAGGGTCATACTTTTTAGATGATTCCTTTAGTACTTTTTAGCATAGACTAATGGATCCACTTAGTAGTTCAGAGTTTATACCCTCGGCAAGGTATAGGATGACCCTGACAGCGTGAGGCAAAACGTTGTATCATCACAATAACTCTTACGTGATGGTTGTAGGTTAGAGAAACTCCCACAGAAGTAATTGTATTTTTATATACACAGTTTATTTGTATTTTTACATATATTTTAGAGTTATAGTGTATCTTTGCATACACACGGAGTTTAATTGTATTTCCAAATACACAGAGTTGACATACATGTTTTAAACAGCTTTTCTTTATACTTGCTTTATATTGAAATGAGTTTAGTTAAGTTGAGTTGAGTTGAGCCAGGTAAGTTCTTTAGTTCCTTTCAAGCTTATGTCTTATTTTAGAATTCCCCTCTCATAATCGTACATTCAATGTACTTATGCCATTTGGCCTACATCTTAATATGATATAGACACATGTAACTAGGATCGGTATCCAGCGCATCTTTGATCCAATTTAGCATTTCAGGGTCTTGTGGTGAGCCGCATTTCTTTCTGGAGTATCCCTTTTATTGCTTTCGATATTTGTCGTGGGCCTGTCCCGACATCCATCTCAGTTGTTTGGAGGCTTCATAGATAGACAGTTAGATATTAGTTCTTTAGTCTTTTCATTGTTCTCATCTTATGTTTGAGACTTAAGTTTGCCTTAAAGGGCAGTTGAATGTTCTTTTATAATATTCTAGTTTATTTCATATATGTATCTTTGTTGAGTTAAGTCTTCCGCTGAGTAAGCAAGTCAGGCCAAGGGTTCGCTTAGGGCCAACAATAGTTCTCGAGTGCCAGCCACGTCCGGGGTGTAGGCTCGGGGAGTGACAAAAGGATTCTCAATGCTAACTCGGTAATAGCTCAGTAATAAGGTTCATGTTGAAAATATAAATGAACAATCAACTAAATAATCTTAATACAACATATAATAACTAAAAAATCAAGAATAGAATTCAGAACTCAATAAAGAAACTCAACTCAAAAAATATCAAAACTAAGGATATAACCCTAGATTATTCTTTACAGATAGGAAGTAGATGTAGGGCATAAGGACGAAGTCATCCCATCACTATGAGTACCCAGACATACACCTGGAAGAACAATGTTTTTGGCAAAATTGGTGAAAACTCAAATAATGCTCGAAACCCTAACTTTCCCCTCTTGGATCCTTGTGCTAAGACTTAGAAGTGTTACTGAACTGAAAAGGATTGATTAACACTATTGAAAACCTTAAATATGTGTAAAAATGTCTTGGTTTAGGCTTAAAAGTTTTGGGAAACAACTAAACTACCCCTCTTAAAAACTGGCAAAAACCTTTTATAGGTCTATCTATGGTTCGTACTTTGATTTATGGACTGTACATCCTATCCATATAATTTCTATAAAATTTAAAGCTCAAAATTTCATTTTAAAGGTCCAATAATCTACAACCCGTAGAAGTTTCTACACACCGTAAATCAAATCCGTAGAATTTATACTATTTTCAGGCTAAAAAGTCCATTTACAGGTCAAAACTACGACACGTACAATGAATCCATAGGAATTGGACGCCAAGAACTGACATCTCTGAAGTTTTATACGAGTTTACTATATAGTTCATCATAATTTCTATGACCCGTAGAAGAAACTCGTAGGAATTGACCTCAGGGAACTCTAATGTGACAGTCCCAGGTAAAATGGACATAACGTTTTACTCAAAACTCGAAATGAGACAAACTTGATAGAGTTGGAAAGAGAACACATAGACCTTAAATTCGATGGGGCATGGGCATCCTAATTCATTATGTACAGAGATATATGATCATTTGATGTTTCCTTAAGTTGAATCTTACGTAAAAACTTAATTGTTATGGAAGCTTCCAACTCAACTTTGTGCTAGGGGCTTCTTGTGACCTTAATTAATGTTCAAATCCATAATAACACTAAATAACATCTTCAGTGTTTTCAAGAGCCCATGCATGAGTAGTGAATTCTAGATTTTATTCATTAAATATCATGTTTTCAAGTAAATATTTGGTATGTTTAGATAACATGGCCTCTAATATGATGAAATTGAATGCCTTTTTTTTTCCATGTTATGAATTTTGAAAGAAAAGTGTAATTTTCATTGTGGCTATACTATGCTCTCAGACTTATGATTTTATATTGCATGACGAGTTTTGGTATCAGATATGCCTCAGTGTTATATGAGTTATACGTATGTTTTAGGGAGTATTTAGCACCGAGTCGAATAGGGTGAGAGTACCCTTAGTCCCAAACCCTATAATTTATAACTCCCCTTTGTTAGCCATCGGATTTCATGTAGCTCAAATGGTCTATGTCGGTTAGTGAACCTCCCACAGAAACAATTTTAGGTTTGAGTGCATTGTCTCTTAGCTTTTAGATTTCAGAGCTTCTATTAGTTACTATGATTCAAAAGGAATTTTTAGGTTATGGCTTTGCTTGAGTCATTCTACACAGATTTTTGTATCATGATACAACTTTAGTTTTAGTTATGATTCAAGAAATGTTTTGCTATGACATGTTCATGATATCAGTTTTAAACATGCTTTTAAGTATGCATTATTTTCCTTATGCATATCTCACATGCTCAGTACGTTCCATAGGCCTGACTACATACTTCTTTGTGCATCATCATTTTATGATGTAGATTATGTATCCCCCTCTTCAATCTGTGGTTAGTTGGTTTGACACACATCTAGCTAGTTTAGTGAGTCCTCCATATTCGAGGGCTTGTAGTTCAGATTCATTTCCGTACTTAGTTTGCTTATTCGATATTTCACTATTTAGAGTTGTCTTGGTTCTTGTCCTAGCAGCTCGCCAGTAGTAGAGGCTTTCTGACATAGAGTAGTCACATGTTCCCCTTTATTCTGATTGTAATTTTTAAACCTTATTTTTATTACGGATTAAGTTATTCATTTCTCCAGTTAAACTTCGGTTCAAGACCAACGAACTGTTGTTGGGTCCATGGTCCTTGGAGTGTGGTCCGTGGATCATGGCCCCAATGTCTAGTATTTGATGGAGATGACGGATGTGCAGGACGGACTGTCGCTTAAACCACGGTCCGTAAGACAAGGCCAGTATGTTGAAGGCCGAAAGTTATTCTAAAGGTCGTTGGGCTTTTTCCTAATTGTTTCATCTTAATACTAAGTCGTTTTTACCATGCCTAATACCCCTATTTAAGTGATTTTAACCCCAAATTAATTTATTCAATTCAATATCTTCAAACTCACCAATAGATGTTGAGTTTTTCTCTACTAAAGGTATTTCTCTCTCTATAAGGTTGAAGAAGACGATTCAAGCTATGGTTCAAGATCAAGCCTTCATTTTTCAATTACTTTTCGTCTTTTGATAGTAAGGTATGATAGTTTTCATCCATGGAGTTCCCAAATTTTCCTATTTCAAAGTTAGAAATCCCCAACTGAGTGAGGATTTTCTTCAATTCAATGGGTTCTCTTGATTATTGAATTAAATGATTGAATTATGATCTCTTATGCATGATTTGATGAAATAATATGATTTTATGATGATTCCCCTATGAACCCATGTAATCCCTATGTTTTACTAGTTATGAGCATATAATGTGGGTCTTGGATTATGAAAGAAGAGTTTTATGAAATCAAGCATGAATTGATAGAATTACATGAAATTATGATGAATTTCCATGAACCCATGTTTTCTAGATAAATATGATCGAAAGTGGGTTTTGAACCTTGAAAGGCTGAATTATGGAACAATGCATGTTCTTTGGAAATATATGAAAAAAATTTAAGGATGCTTTGAGAGTTAAGTATCAATGATGATGTTGTTGTTGTGTTGTTCAAAGGATTTCTCATTCACATGAAAGTATGATTGTGAAAGGTTTTCTCACATAGTAAGGATTATAAGATTCAAATGTTTTATCACCTAAATGAATCAAAGATAAATAGATATCCAATGAAACTTAGCTTGGATTGGCAAGACGATGTGCCCTTCCATGGATAATAAGAACGAGTTACGAAAATGACTACTTTGCGGGAATTATGGTTAGCACCAAGAGGATATTGAGTTTGAGGCTCTCCCGTTAGTAGAGCCTGGTTTTTAGAAGAAATCTCCTTATCCCTTACCTATGTGCCCCCATAGGATGATTGTCTAGATAGACATTCGCTAGTGGAATCCACTTAAGCTTGAAGTCCATGATATCTATGTCGGTTAAGGCTACTTCCCACAATAATAATAATGAACTAAGGTTGCTTTAAGAAGTATCTCACATGAATATAAAGGTTTTAAAGATGTTAGCTTGCATTGACCATGTTTTATGACATATACTTTCTAACCCTTTTATATCAAGTTTTAGCTTTGTCAATTGCATGTCATGAAATTGCCTATATTAGAATGATTCAATTTTTTTATGCATTGCTATCATACGTGGTACATTATTTTGTACTAATGCATAGTCTTGCATACGTTTCCTCAAATGTAGGGTCTGACAGTCAAGGTCCTCAATTTTGTGGCTAGTGGTTGATGGCGAGATTTTCGAGCTTGGGTGAGTCCTCATGCTTCGAGGACATAGTTTCATTGTTTTCAGTTCCTTTCTTATTTTTAGTTTTGGACAAGATGTATCGGATAGGCCATATTTGATTATATTGTATTAGATGGCTATTGAGACAAATGTTTAGTCTTTCACTTTAATTTTATAAAATGTTTAGAACTTGAAATGTACTTTTTTATCTCTAATGTTATATTTCTTATGTTATGAATGCTAAGTGGATTGTATGGAGCCTCTCGGGGTCCTATACACCATGTTACATCTAGTGTATACCCTTGTGTCGTGACAAACTTGGAAATCAAAGCACAATATTTAGAATGGTCCTAGGATTTCTAATATGCCACGTCGAGTAGAGTCTTTTTCATGAGTGTGAAGCTCGCCTCATATATGAATGAGAGGCTACCAGATGTTTAGGAAACTCCTCTTCTTTATTACTCTTAAGTCGTGCCATAGAGTTTTACTCTATAAAGTCTCTTTCCTAATCCCTAAATGATGCTCTACAGGATATGGCTACTCAAAGAGCTTATGCTAGAAGGAATATGAAGGAGAATGCGGAACATGAACCTCTTCCTGAAGCTCCTCAAACTCAGATCGACCCTTTGGTCGGGCAACTGACTAATGCAGAGTTTAGGGCTACTTTTCAGGTATTGGCTCCAGCCATGATGGCCCAACCCAATAGGGAGGTGGCGATTCCCACGAACCCAAATGTGGGTACGGTGGAAACTAGAGTGAGGGACTTCACTAGAATGAATCCTACAGAGTTTCATGGTTCTAAGGTTGAGGAAGATCTTCAAGAGTTCATTGATGAGATTTACAAGGTGTTGATGATAATGGGAGTGACGCCAATGGAAGTTTTGACTACTCCATTGAGTTTGGAATGTTGAATTTTACAGATTTGCATATCTCGTTTGCGTGCACAAGGTTTTGAATAAATTACGAGAACCCCATTGGAGATTTTGAGTTGTCAAAACTAGTTGATTTCTATCAGTTGGTACAATCAATAATTTGCCTGCACTTGTGCAAAGACCAATGAATCTGATCAAGATATTCCCAAGGTCCATGATTCATTAGCGATGGGTTAATTCCCTCATATATGCGTTCATGGGTCCCTACCACATTCACATGGCCTTGGTTCTTTACCCTTAGCATTTGTTAGGCCTTCGTCGCATTTGAAAAGGGTTAACTGTTGATTCTCCACGTTTTGAGACCCCTCTTTCCGCATTCACAAAGTAGAATTTTGGTCTAGTCTTTATTTAAAGACCAGACATGATCAATAAGGAATTATAATTTTCCTTTGGTGATTTCTCCTCTAATATATCCTAGATTTTGGTTATTTGAACTCCACTATGTTCGAAAAGTGCGGGACAACCTTGGTGTGTTATTGGGAAGGATCAGAGAGTCTTTATTTGTGGTGTTTTCCTCTATTTTGGGACAACCTTAGCTTGTTTGTTGTTCTTTAAAGTGTGAATTGTCGCATGGTGTTGGTTTCCACCATTCTGAGCCTCGAATTGTGGTTAGCCTAAAGGTAGGCTACGACTTTCCATTCCTTAGATTGAGCTTGAATATCTTAAATGATATTTATTTGTGGTAATTGGGGATTGAAACCTAGTTGATCATGTTAGTTTGTTAGATATCATGTTTTAGGCGTATTTTGGGATTTTCAAGATTAGGAATATGTTGATTGTGGTATGTGATTACCCTTACCTTGTGGTTGACCTCAATTGATGTTATTGTTGATTGTTTGAGCAAGTTTGACCTTAGTCTAGGCTTAGACTAGCGCTAGCCATAATTGTGCTATATTTGCAACCGTTTGGCGTCCTTCTATTTCGACATCATTTCATATGGTTAGCTCCCTATGGACTTGTGTAGCATACTTGAGTCTAATATAAATAAGCCTTCGATTAGGCAAGGGCTCAACTTTAATCGCCTTCTAACCATTCTCCCTCTTTCTATATCCCCGTGAATTGCAATTGGGATTTTAGGATTTTCTTGACCATTGGGCACTGGAGTTGGTTCGAGCTTAGAGTATTGTGTTTATTATCTACCAGTAGACGTCATTCCACGGTGGTTCTGTGATGATGACTTTAAATGAGGTCCTTTGGATGCCATTATAATAGATGATTCAAGGTCTAGTCATGCTGACCTTTATCCTCTAAGGTGTTGATACACTCTAGCTTCAACATATTGCCCCTTCAGAGACCACATGCGGTTTGAGGTTTAGGATATGTACTCCTTATCTTTAGGAGGCTCTTATTTGTTACTTGGAGGTTATCTACAGTTTGAGGTATGGGCAACGCCTTTCTCTTAATAGATTTAGCAATAATGTACACTTGTTGGACTTATGGGGGTCTGTTCTGGTGTTTACTTAGACTTTCGCATGCGTGTACCTTTTGGGCTTATGTGGGTAAGTTATGTTTAGTTAGTTGAACTTAGGTCTTTTCTGTTATTAGTACATTCATTTGCATTTCTTTTTAATTCCACTTTGACATCTTCTATGTTTATATTATATCATTTCATATTGCTTTTAATTTTCATACTTATTCAGGTGTTATGGTGGTGGTCCCGTCTGGTCTACTATCATCTTTTCATTATCAGTAGACTACTTTTGCCCACCAAATGGCACAACCACAATAGCTGGCTTGACTCCCTCTTGCTCTTGTCTACACTACCCTTATGAGTTAGTCGACCTATGATACCTACTGAGTACATGTTGTTTTGGTACTAATGCTACACTCTGCATATGTTCCGTGATGTAAGTCTGATTACATGCTACCGGCGTTGATAATTCAAGCCCGTTGGAGCTTCTGTTCTAAGGTGAGGGTAAGTACTTTGCGTCATGTACTTACTGACCACAACCTTTATTTGATTGCTAGTCTTTCGTTTTTTGAGACAAGCTTTTATTTTGGGTCCATTTTTGTGACTTAAAACTCTTATGTTTAGACAAATCCGTACTTGTGACTTCACGGTTCTAGGAGGGATCTTTTGTATAGATATCATTTTGGTTTGCTTCTATTTCTTATTCAATTACTGCTTCTGAGTTATTTCTACCCTTATATCTATTACTTGTTGTTTTGGATTACGGATTGGCTTACGTATTAGAGGGTTACAGTAGGTGTCATCATGACTTGAGGAATTGGATCATGACAAATAGATATACCAGTAATAATCTATCTCAAAAAAAAATTAAATGACAGTTTTTATTTATCCCATTAGCTTAGTTTTCTTTTTCTTTTAATTGGGGGTTGTGAATTAGAGTATAAAAGTTAGATGATTATTGTGGTGCATCAACTATGTGAACCATTTAAGTTGAGATATAACATTTCGGGATTTGAAATGTAGAGAACAGTTACCTAGATTCTATAGTTGATGATATCATGGTACCTTTATGATATATGATGTATCATGATACCTTTATGATATATGATGTATCATATTGATACCTTTCAGATAAATTACATCATAATATAATTATGATAGATGGTGTATTGATGCCTTTATGCTATATTGCATAATGGTACCTTTCCAATACATGATGTATCACGATACCTTTCCAATATATGATGTATCATGATACCTTTTTGATACATTACATAATGATACATTTCCAATACATGACATATCATGATACCTGTCCTATATATGATGTATCATGATACCTTTTTGATACAAAATATACCATGACACAGTAGATACATTAAAGAAATCGCATACATTTTTTATACTTTATGTTTGGATGATTATCCTTCAACAACAATCCTGTCATTGAAAGAAGAAATACATTGATAGACTTACCGTTAATAATATTTACCTGATATGAATAATCCCAAAAAGTGTGAATTTAGGGAAATCTATAACTTGAAATTGAAGAAATAAAAATTAAATCATGCTAAATTGGTATAGTAATGTCGTGGGACAGAAACATCAATAATATAGGCGACATACTTTATTTTGTCAAAATACAATTTCTTATTATGTGTGAAATAGGGAATTGGGTAGAATTAGGTAATATGGTAGCTTTGTTAGGTAATTATTTAAATGTTGTAATTTAAGGAGTAAATATAAGGCTTATGTTTTCTTAGTGTGTCGATATTCCAATAATTATTGGGTCAGGTCCACCAATAATTTGATTAGCCCATTAGTGATCCTTAACCCTAACCCTAGGTGTATAAATACACCATTATAGGTGTAGAAAAAGAGGGTTTCTTTCCACCACATTAAACAACTATGGTTATCTATCTAAAACACAAACGAATGTTCTACTTCTTCTGAGGACATTGGAATCTAGATAAAGAAAATTCATCTGATTTGTGCGGGTTTTCAACAATCAACAACACAAATTCTGATAGTTATTTATTCACTTCCAGAGAAAATAATCTTGTAAGTGTCCTAAACTAATATTTACCAATTGAAATACTTCAAAAACAAATAAAATTTGCTTTACTAATTAGATGGTCATCCAAGAAATTAAATTCATGAAAATAACAAAGGAATGTCAATTTTCCATTGATCTTATGATGAATGATGGGTGTTATCCTATAATAAATGACTATGGTTAATCAGATTTTCAATAGTATGCAATGATATGATTACTTTGGTGTACAAGTGTATTTTTTATTCATTGTGATTATGATGTATATGATTGACGGTTGACTCGGGTACCACTTCTAGTAAAAGATATTTCCCACGATTTGCTAAAATACCATGCTAGATATATACTAACAGTTTACTCAGGTACCATCCCTAGAATGGGGATATCCATAATTATTGTCTCGGATACCACACTGATACGTATGAACGATTGACATGGACACCACGTCAGGTGCACTAATAGTTAGTGTGTCTATTTCATGAGAGAACCAAGTTTACTTCTTAATGACGTGATTATTAAATTTTTGTTTTGTGAGTGTACCGGGCTTATTTATTTTGTTATAGTTATCGTATGTTGGTCCTTAAGTTGTTGGGTGGTTGAATTTAAATGCTTGGGTAGTTCTTTTATATAGTAGGGTGCATACTAAATACTGTAGTGATGTTTGAGGGATCCTTAGAGGTCTGGTTATTTGAAGGGTGTGATGATTCAGTTATAGCTTGTTGTAGAGTTTTGGATCATGTGAATGGTGAATGTTATGTCTATGTGAGGACTGGGAGTCAGGGTTATGTTTCTGATAGTGATTATAATTGTATGTTATCTGTTTGATTAAATTTTGTAGGGACTAGGAGTTGGAATGAGTGTTTAAGGGAGAATAGTAGTCTAGTTAACAACGTTAGTAGTGACCTAGTATTCATAATATCTCTATTTGATAGAAGGGGTTAGGTTATGATCTAATACGAGGGTGGAATGAACTAGATGGTGGAGTTGGAAGTGGAGGTGGTGGATGACTTGAGATAGAGTGTATGGATTCCAAGGTAATGCTACTTGTAGTGCGAGGGGTGACTGAATGGTTGGGGAACAATCTATACTATGAATTATATCATGGAACACAATCCAAAATAAAGTAGATTGTAGCCTACCTCGTAGCCGATCACGTGCACTCTCAATCCGCTGAATTGAAGCTCCACCCCCCTCCCCCCTTAAGGAAATTATTCTCCTCAAGTACCTGAGGTTAATGATAAATATTCTCTCTCAATAGAATGGTCTTACTCATTGATGTATCGGTACCTAAAAAAATGGTGTCAGTTAAGCACTAAACGACAATAAAGAAGACTCGAATTTATTTATCAAGAGGAATAAGAAGTTCTGAAGTTCTTAAAATTCAATTGGAAAAATGTGAGAAACCCCTTTATTTATAGACAACAAAGGGTAGTATGAACAAATGTTTATTATAATTAATCGAAAATGTCACAAGCCTTTGGGTCTCACAAAAATTAAAAAAGAAATACCTAATGGTATGATGGGAATAAATGTAATTTGTGATAGATCTAAATGTAGTAACACTTTTAATAATTTCCTTAGACTGAGATGTTATTAAAATTGATATTCCCAAAAATTCTCAATTTATTTAGAAAGAAATATGAAATTACGATGAATTTTTTTATCACTAATTCAATGAATATTCAGAGATGCGTGATCACAGATCGAAACACGTCATTTTTTATGGATCTAAGCTTTTATTTTTTCCTCTTTGTCTAACAATTTATTTGTTTTACTTCATGAATGCAAGTTCAAATAAAGGAGATTTATCATCTTATGTCTGACCATCAAAAGAGAAATAATTGTGGCTATGGGTGAAAGTTTAATATAATTTGTGATAACGCTAAAATTTTATCAATCTTCCAATGAATTTAGTGAATTGTGTAAGATGCATGACCACACCAATAATAAATCTTGTTACATAATGCATAAGATTGACGGAGAAAGATCTTTAACTTTGGCTTTCTGTTTTGTTATTCTAACTAGTATACGTACCTGCGTGTTGCGCGGATAGTTTAAAATATATCATTTTTGAAACTTAAAAAAATTAGTACGAATTATTATTGAGTTTAAAAAGGGCATGTATAATTACATATAATATTTTGATTTTATATATACAGTTAATACTGACAAAAATTTACCTTAATCTATATGCGATGAGGATATGTTCTTCAAAGATACCAAACATTAAATGATTTTTTTTTTTTTAAAAAAAAAAATTTACAAATTTAGAACTGAACTTTAAAAAAAAAACATACACTTTTTTTGGGTGCTGACATTTGTCGGTATTCATCTAATTTGATGACATTTGTCATTTATAGAACTGCCTTTTTAAAAAAAAAATGAGTATAAATATTTTTTTAAAATAGTAAATATGTCCAGATTAAAATAAAAAAATATATCTATTACTAATTTATAAATTGAGTTTTTAAACAATATTAATTTTGTTTATAAAAATGCTGACATTTGTCATTATTTGACATGTGAATTTTTATTTAAAATTTATAATATTTAATTAGTCATATAATATTTAATTATTTATAATTTAAAATTCTAAAAATTTGTGGTGCTGACATGTGGCATTTTTTCTTCTCCTGTTATATATATATATATATATATATATAGATTTCTAGCACATTGATTAAGTTTTAAGATTTTACTTCTGACATAAATAATAATAACTAGTGAGCAAGTAATTTTCATCTTCTTTTTTTTGTAAAACCTTCTCTATTTCTTCACAAATATTTTCGTCTTCCAAAAATTTAACCAAGTATTTCTTATTTTGTACTAGTATTCTATATATATATATATAGATAGATAGATAGATAGATAGATTTTCAACGTAGAGAGAAATACATATAGATAGATTTTCAAAAGAGTGAAAATTTACATTCATATAAAAAACTAATAGGTCATGCAAGATAACTTTCGTCCAGATGATATTATTCATTGTTATAAATTTAACAGAAGAGAGTGATCTTTTTATGTATTACCACATAAATATTTTGTTTCATATCCAAATAATCAAGGATTGGGAACATTACTATGATATCACCTTACTAGAAAATCAAGAAATGCAAAAATCACAAACCTCTTTCCTTGTTTAAATTCATCATATATGAAAGTGTTCTGAACCATTTATACCGAGATGAAAACCTTAGATTAGTAGATATTAAATTAGCATGATCATATTGATGAGAATTTAAAAAATATTGAACTACTATGTGTTTTGCATTTCTACTAGAATATGGATAAGCAACACAAAGTAAATTGTGGAGATGAAATACTGGCACTTCCGATGTCGTGTATCGCACCTCAAGCTGATGTTTTAGAGGTACGCTTTTAAACTTTCCTTCGTTGTCTAGCATACATATTTTAATGATCTTAATTTTTTTTTTCTTTTAAGACATTTAGAGATATCTTATGATGCATTTTGGAATAACTTTTTAAATGTAAGTTCTCTTATGGAAGAAAGATAAAGTTACCTAACTCGTCTAAGGATTCTTTCGTCTTTTTAAGATTTTAGATGTCTAAATCTAAATGCATATCTAATGATAACATGTGCAATAAAATTCTTTAAATTGAAATCTCAATATTAAGATTATGTATTAGATATGAATAATAAATAGTTAAGATAACGTATAATTAAACTTTTAAGTGTCCTTAGAATGAGTAGTATAGAACCACAGAGGCTTCATCTTAGTGAACCTCTAGAATATGCTCATCTCCAATCTTCACCGACCTAAAAAATATCATTGTTTCATAAACCTCATCTATCTACGGATCAACATCACCAACATGCTCGACCCACAGATAATCTGTGTGATCATATTTGATAAAGTTTGTGCAAGTACAACAATCTCCTAAACTAGTGTTGTTGCTTTCTCTAGAACTATATTAAGAGTATATAGAAGTGCAGGACTCAGATCTATCTCTAAATCATGCTCATCTGTTTATTGGTGGTTACATAAGTTACTAACAACTAATGACCACTTTGTTGCATAATTGATGAGAGTAAAGAGGCACAAATGTAATTTCCACCAATAAACATTACATGATACATAATGTGACATATAATATATATTCATTAATATTAAAATTTCACACCAAACAATCCTCCACTCATTTTAATATTAAGATAAGGTTGTTCTTCACAACTTAGTTGAAGGTAGACAAATATGCATAATAATGGTGTGCTCTGCATTGAACCTTCACTTATTAAAACAATAATCTTTACTCCAGAGTCAGTAGTGGTCTCATACTTGAACTATGACTGCTTAAGGGAATTAAAGTATCATTGCTTGCATACAACAATCAAGATGTTGACATAAGCTTTTTTTTTAGCCAACACATTACGACTATGTGTTATCCTAGTTTTCATGAGTGTTTTTTAGAACAAGCCCATTCTCATAGAAAGTGGCCTACTTTCAAGCTCACATAGGTGAAATCTGTCAAAAATGCTCTTATAATTTGCCATCACACTCATACTAGATATAAACTTTCATTAAGAGATCAAGACTCAACCTCCACAAATCATTATAGGATAAATTCTCTCACATCATAAGGATTGAATAAATTTGTAATAGTGTGTTTCACAACAATACATCATATGATCCATTCTTTCCATTGAACATGGTTATAGTCCCCTGGTTGGGTTTCCTCATATATCACTCAGATTTTATGAGCTTCAATTTCATCCCCCTCGATGTGCTTCAGACCCTTTATCTTGCTAAGGCCTTAGTTTATAAAGCTGCAAGATTGTCACAAATTTTAACACAATTAACATTAATGGTAGACCGCTTATCAATATGATATCACAATATTGTATTTTTTTCTCATGAGTCTGAGTTTACTTTTTAACAACGATTTTTTATTCAACCATTTTATTGGTGCTATCAAAATTAATTTTAATTAGAAAAATAATTTCTCGAAATAAAGTGTTTGATAGTGAAATCAATTCACTTTTTCACTAGTTGAAGCTTAACTTTTTTACTTCAACCTCCAAAGTAGAATTAGCAAGCAATATAATTTGCTTTTCTCAGTTCCATCAAATATCATCATATTTTATTTATCTTCACCAATGAAACTTTTAAGTATAGCATAATATTTTTTCTCATAAAACAAGCCACCAAATTTCATACCAAGTAAATTAACTTGATTTGCTTGTATATGCTATACTTTATACAAAATATCCTATAAAGTGCAATTAGTCACATATCTCATATTTTTTTATTGGGCTAGCAAACTCCTTCTTTCTTTGTCATGCAATTTTTATAATTGAATCAAAAGGAGTTGCAAGACTCACACAACCAATAAAATTGTGTTTCACAATGTTTTCAACATTTTGTGACTTCACAAGGAAAATTTTGTCACATGTTTTATGGTATTCTTTTCATTCCAAGAATGAAACTTATCTCACCAAAACATTTCATGTTAAATGACTACTCAACATGCTTCTCTTAATTTATTTATAACTCTCATGTTAGACCAAAAAATTAACTCATTATAGCCAAAAAAAATAACATGTGATTTATTTCATAATAAATATATGCACTTGTAATAACCTTTTAAAGCATTTCTCAAAGATGCAAAAATCATTTTTTTTGACAATGACTTTTTTCCTCATTTCACGAGCCCCCCAATATTTTTAGATTTTAAATACCAATTTTTCATGAAAAGTAGAATCACTTTATTCATGAAAATACTAGGTAAAAAAGTTTTTTTTCCTTTACCTCTTCTCCACTTAAGTGAGCAAGTAGAAAAATACTTTACCCATACTTCTCTTCTCTTCCATCTTTTGAAGAGAGCGACGTTTGAGCATAATGATATTGAGATCCCTTTCATGAAATCTACACTTTTTCAAACTGTAACAAAGCATGAATCTCCTTAAAATTTTTGGTGTAATATACAACAAATAGAATAAATTACAGTTGTAATAAGATGAACAGAAAATGAATAAATAAATCTTTAGGCTGTGTAATGACCCTTCAGGTCATTTTTAAATTAAAGAATTCTTTCCCTCGTATAGAACATTCCTGTAGCGACCCCAAGTCATTTATGACTTGCTGGCACTGACTGTTCGGTCGCCTGGTCGTTCGTTTGGGTTTTAGGCCGGTTTCCCTGTTTTGGAGATTTGTATAACTTGAAAAGTTGACTTTGGTCAACCTTCTTGGAAGCCGTGCTCAGATGAAAATTCTGACAGCTAGGTTAGTTTCGGAAGATCGATTTTGGTCTAGAACGACCCTTTGTTCACTTCCCGAGGCTTTAGATGGCAGTTGTGGAATCTGGCTCAAAACGATACTGGGTGTGGGACCCACTTTTCATCGAAGCAATCTCCAAATGGAAATTCCGCCTTCACCGTTGAGTCCGAAATATCGTTTCCAATCAGATTCCATATATGG